>MNCI01011203.1:304933-335997 GCA_015680685.1 Gnetum montanum
AAAATCTTTGGTATTTTGATGGGACCAGAATAGCTTCTTTTTATCTTTAAAGTGAATTTCCGTGGTATTTCAATTAAAAATTGTCAAGCCTTTCGAAGGTTCTGTTGAATGCAATCGTTGACATCTATTATCTAGCCAAAATGGAGCCTCGTACGTGGTAGTTTACACAGCAATTTTTGGTAGCATAGTAGGATTATCTTGAAGAAATTGCTTATTTGAGCCTTGGAAGTTTGAACAATTCATAGATATTGAATTTGG
The DNA here is from genome assembly GCA_015680685.1 of Gnetum montanum. Taxonomy (NCBI): domain Eukaryota; kingdom Viridiplantae; phylum Streptophyta; class Gnetopsida; order Gnetales; family Gnetaceae; genus Gnetum; species Gnetum montanum. The sequence goes on from MNCI01011203.1 coordinate 305,192, forward strand.
AATAGCTTTATTGCGAAGTGTTTACTCGTGTCATTTTACCTTGTTTAAATATTTGAGGTCCACACAAATCTACTTTCTTTTCTTTTCTATCTATTTCCATCAAATCTTGCTCTATTTCTAGTTTTCTTGTGGAACTATCTCTTTCTCTAGGGAAAATTAGGAGTAGATTTTCTAAGTTGTGCTTAAATGTTTTTGCAAAATTTTATTTGTTACAAGTAGGTATTATAAGGACTACGTAGACTAGGTAGTTGAACAAAATAGGAACTCTCAACAACTCACAGTACTTGGCAAAGTTGGCTAAATCTCTTTAAAGTAAGTCATTTGTAGTTTACACACAACGCAATCGTTGCATTTCTCATAATTGCACGCCACAACAGCACACACACATACTCACATTAACTACTGAGTTTATTTAGAGGTATCTGGGCCTTGGTGTTGCCGGAGACCAGCAGGCACCTAAAACCTGTTCAAGGACACTCGTTGGCAGTCACGTCCCAAACAGTCACCAACACTAAGGCACCTCCATAGGTTACGTAGGCTACATAGTTGGCTACATTGGTAGTGGAATTACTTGAGGCTAGACAATAGGATATGTTATTAGGTAGCAAGGTCTAGTAAACATGATTGTAGGAGGGTCAAATAGGAAGAATGAAATTGGCATAGAGATTTGTTGGATAACTAGGATAAAGGGCTAGTAAAAGGCTTGGATGGCTTAGGGTCCAAAAAAAGGACCTGCTAAGATCATAAAAGGGGGAAATATGAATGGGATGCTATGAGGTGGTCATGTGAAGTGAGGTTGCATTATAAAAGTAAGAGACATGAACATGGAGGAGGCTTGGAAGATTAGTTGTGAGGTTTGGCCCAAGGAGATAATTGGCATTACTTGTGTGTTGTACAAGGGATTGAACATAAAATTAGGAATAGAAGTTTGTAAATATTCATCCCATTGAGGATCCTCTTCATAATAGCCCCTAAATTCCTCTTGATTCTCATAGTCACACTCTAGACTAGATATCTCACTTGTTCCAATTTCTTCATCATCTTCTACTAGCTAAGCTAGCATGTGAACGTAGGTCTCAAAGGTATTTATGATATCATATGGGAAAGGGATATATTCCTTTCCATTATTGTGAATGGTTTTGAATTTACACTTGAAGTCTAACTTATTGTGTGGAATGTAAAGGATAGCTTGGATTTTTACATAGAAAAAGTTATAGTAGTATTAAGTAAGCAAAACATATGTAGGGTTACATCCTAGCCACCTAAGTAACTACCTACATTCAATCACAAGTAGATCCTTGCAGTCACTGACATGGATAGATTACTGGTTGGTGCTCATATCAATGATGGTATGGTAGAATGGTATAGGAAAGAGGCATAAAGTATACTAGGTCAATTAATTGATCAAAGTAATAAAGCTTTTAAAGTCTCTAGTCTTTAAACAAGCTAAAACCTTATAGCATGTAAGGCCTACATTGTATGGAGCTTTAGCATGTGAGACCTTCATAGTGTGTGAGACTGTTTAGTGTGTACAAGTCTCAACCTATGAAACTATCCAATGTGTGGAGATCCTAGCATGTGAGACTATCCAGTGCATGGAGGTCCCAAGATGTGAAGGTCCCAATGTGTGAGACTATCTAGTGTGTGGAGTTCTCAATGGTCCCAACATGTGAGACTATCTAGCGTGTGGAGTTCTCAATGGTCTCAACGTGTGAGACTAGCTATTATACAACTGCAAAGTGATAATTTTTAAAAGTTTTTTTTCAAGTATTTATTGGTATACAAATATGAAATGGTTCACATGATGGGTTTTATGGCAACGATGGTGCCACATGATGGGTTTTGTGGCCACACAATGGATTTTGGTAAAAGCCAAACAAGTTTTCATTAGTTCTTGTGAACAATACTAGCTTTATGACCATACACTGGATTTTGGAAAAAACTAAGAAAAAACATAAAAAATTTGCTAAAACATCATTTTTTCTTAGACTACACAATGGATTTTGGAGAAAACTCAACATAAAATTGAGAATTATTGAAAGCAACATAGATTACAGGGCCACATGATGGATTTTTGACCAACACAATGGGGCCACACGATGGCTTCTAAGAAAGCCTAAAAAAATTTTGAACTAGTTGGGCTCATAGGCTAAGGAAAAATGTAGGTAGAGATTTTTCATAGTAGATTTTAGTGGAGAGGTTTTGTGGAGGCCCTCTTTTGAATGCCAGAATCTATAACAATAGAAAATTTTGGTGTTGGAAAAAGTGAGAGATTCCATACAAGATAGTTTAACTCACGAATCCACAGGCCTGGAGGAGGATTCGGAGTGCCCTAAAAAGTCTTGTCAATTACTTAGGGATTTTAAAAATCTACTACCAATTTCATTTAAACATGGGTAAAAACATAATAGCATTGTGTAAAACAAGAATATAATATGAGATCTAAGAACAAATAAACGAGAGAATAATAAGGCTAAACAAGAATACCTGAAAATATTATATTAAATAATGAATATCAAAAAACATAAGAATTGGGGAATTTGAGAGTACAAATCAAGACATGAGATCTTGAAAAAATTGATGTCTATTGTAATTTGGTGTAGTTGGTAGAATGTGTCCTATGTAGAACTTGCACTTTTCTCCCAATTTAATTTAAAACACTGCTAATTCCTACTCCTAGTACTTCCCTTAGAAATCTAGGTTGTTGATGTTGTAGAAATATTGCTAAAATCTGCTACCAAGCTTTGTTAAGTAATCTCATGTGAAAAGAGTCAAAAAAAGGTCCTAGTTGTAGTTTCAAATCTAGCATTTATAGGCTATGGATCTATAACATTGGCATGCATTATAGTTTTAAGTGTTACGAATGACTTCTTGGTCAAAGTGTAGCATGTGGGTTAAAAGCCCAAGTTTCACACAATGTTCCCACATGCTACCTAGTGTGTGAGACTACAATTTCCATTATGTGGGGCTAAAGCCCAAATTCCACACACTGACCTCACATCCTACCTAATGTGTGGAGCTAGGACATCCATCATTTGAGGTGAAAATGCTAAATTTTGCAACCTTTAGAGTATCTTTTAGCCCCCCATAAGCTGAGGTACATAGAATTTGCAGCTTTTGGAATATTTTTAAGCCTTCCACAAGCTAGACTACATGATATTTATAGCTTGAAAAACATTTTTGACCTCCACAAGCTAGGAAGCATGGGATTTGTAGCTCATGTATTGCACATTTTAGTTTTAAATTGAGAAGCTCTTTGAAACTATTGATGCAAGGCCACAATAAGGGATTTTTGTGGAAAATAATTTGACTATATCTGCTCTTATATTTCCTCCAAATTACAATGAAAATTTTGACCATGGGCTTTTACATTATAGCATGAATTTTCCTTGAGGTGTTTCATAAACAATCTTAAGATCATCCAGGATGAAGATTTTTAGGTGGAGGAACGTGTAACACCCCATGTTATAATAAAGGTTAATAATATTTTTCTTTATATACCTAGTAAACGCATGTGATAATATTAATTTTCATATGTACATTTCATTTTTAGCATATGGTAATTCTTTTATGATTATTTACATTCTATCATTTATGCATGGTTAACTATTATTACTTATTACTAGTGTGCACTAACTAGGTGAATGGGATTTTGATAGGTTCATATGGAGGCTATGGTATGGGCATGTAATACATGTATGTTTAATTTTAATTTTAAATAAGTTACTAGTTGGAATAGTTGGAAGAGGGTAGATGAGTCACATGGGTTTAGGAGAAGTTAAGAGAGGTTAGGTAGATCACATGGATTTGGGGGTACATGGCTTAGGGAAGAAGTCAATAAGAAGTGTGGGAAGCTTGTTGGTTTGGATAATAAGATTAAGAATAAATTCAAGAATCCTAGGCAATGCTTCTGGGTGAGTAATCTTGGCCCCCTTTTCTAGTGTGTTTCAGTTGATTCATTTATGTAAATCTAGTCAGGTTGGGTTTTGTTCATTTGGTTTAGAACTTTGTAGATCTTAGATATTCTTAATTGGGAATATTGAATCTTACGTTTCATCTCTTAAATCTATAATTTAGGTGTATGGCTTATTAATTTGACTTGCTATAATGTATTTTGACTAACCTTAGTTTTTGAGAGCTTGGATGTTGATTAACTTAGTCTAATAGTGTTTAGTAAAACCTTGATATATTCTAGAGTACTTTGAGTCTAATTGAAAGTAATATATTTTTTTATTTCTTACAAAATTATTTACAACTTTAAGAAAGTAAAAACCTCAAAATAATTAATATATCATACTTTATTGGTATATCTTTGATCATTGTCCATCAACATAGAAATTCTGATGGGGTTTAATTATGAGGTTGTATCTCAAGCTTTAGTATAGATCTTCATCTAAACTTTTAAAACATGCTTTATATTTTTGTTATTGTTCAAATCCAAGTAGAATCAATGAAAGAAATTATATAGATTATGATTTAGAATCAAATCTTTTATTAGTATCTGAAATCATGCCAAAATCTAATGTACAAACATATCTATTTATATCTCTAATTCTATAACATATTTTATGATAAAATTTCTATGAATATCTATTAATGATGTTATATTTTCAACAAACAAGAATAATTCAATAATAATTTTTTCTAATAGTATTATGAGCAATTCACTATCAATCACTCTTTCTATCCTAGTTTCAATTGCATAGATGTATGTATTCATATCTCCTTACGATGATTTTTGATTGTTCCATATTTTTATTAGTAGGTACATAAATATGTGGTTTTTAAATGAATCATAAATATTTGAGAAATTCATAGAGATGTGAAAATTATTCTACTTTTATCAATAGAGGCTTTACTTATCTAGAATCTAGTTAAGTCATAACTTAAGAAATTTGAATTTTTGGTGAAGTGGACTATGTAGGTGTGATTCTTTCTCATATTATGCTTCTTAATATTGCTATGTTTTTCCTTTATTAATGATGGATATTGGCTTGATACTTTTAGTTTTACCCATTTTGATTTATCAAATGGATTTGGCTTGTACTAGATTGTTGGATCTTTTAACCATTCAGAAATAAGTAATTTGTTGGGATTGGCATAGTCATTTTGAGAAAAAAACATTTTTCAAGCATTTGATCTCTTGAACATGTCAAATTGCTAAAATTTTAGTTTATTTTGCTCATATTGGATTGTTGAACCCCCTCAATGTTTTTCAGACATGTTAGACTATGGATCTTTTGGTTATTTCAAGATATCTCAAGTTGTTGGATCTTTGGTTGATTTAGAACATGTTGAATTGATGGTCCTCTTGGTTGTTGTTTATGATAAAGGATGCCTTGGGTCCCTCCACCATCAATGTTTGGTTTAGCATCTTTGGATGATTGTTGAATGTTGAATGATGAAGTGAGCACCAAGTTTATGGTTTATTGGAGATGGACTTCCTAGAGTTGGTTTGATTATTGACCCCCACTTTAGAGTGCACTAGTATGGCTCTCACTATAGACTCCATCCTGTAGGAGAGGATGATCCATGTGTCATTGGTTGTTTTGGTTTATGCCTCCAAAATGCGAGAGGAGATGTCTTGAGAGATGCCTCTAGCATCAACAAGTTTGAAAACCTTAGAGATGAAATTTGGTTCATTGAAACTAATAATACATCCATGCACATGGTAATTTGATATTCGTTTTGAATACATTTTTTCTTTGGAAATTTGTAAAAGCACACATGACAACTTTAAAACACATTTAACACTAAGTGTGGTGCATGCTAGTCCTCTTGTTTGTTCATAAGTTGATGGGTGAAGTGGATAGATGTTTGGTAATGGACCATTTAAATGGTTAATTGAAAACTTATTTCTACATTTGGGATAGATGTTTAGCAATGGACCATTAGAATGATCAGTTGAAAACTTGATTCCACATTTGGTGGACTAATGTTTTGTATTAAATCTTTTGAATGATTTTTTGGAAACTTGATTCCATGTTTGATGAATAAAATTAAATTATTGATGTGTTTAAATGCTTGGATTTTTTTCCACTAATTTGTTTGTAAGCTGTCATGTCCTACCTAGCCCTCATGATGCTTGTCCTCATTTCAACTAGCGAAAGGTGCCAAGGTTTCTCACCCAGCAGAAGTTGATGTTCTTGTTTTTAGGCATAGGTTCTTAGGGCTAGGAAGAGCATGGAGTATATTTGCTACCTTTTTTAAATTTTAAGATTACATGATTGATGAGTGGTGAGGTACCCCTACACTCAACCATATGAATATGAGCATTACACATGCGATCTAGTCGAACTCCGCAAATGGACTAGTTGTGGTATCTAGACAGTTAGCCTTAGGTCGCAGTTCGTTGGCTTTCCACCTGGACTAGTATTAGCTTTTTCACATATCATTTAGTCTAGAGTGAGGTGTATGATGGGTTTCTAATCTAATGCTACTCCTGAAGTCAATGGAAAGTAATATTCACTAATTTAGAAGATAGAGGGTGAGAGAATCTAAATTATCCTAAGTGCAATGAGCATCCGTTCCTTGACTATCCGTACACATCTTGGACTTCATGCATGACTACCACTAGGATTACCAAGTGCAAATCCTAGGTACACTACTAGATTGCCAAGTAGTCACACTTAAATGCTCGTGATCAAGTCATACTCATTCCGCATTTTAACATGAGTTTACGGGTGAGATAGATTAACTAAGAAAGCAATAAATAATAATTGATTAAATAATTAAACTAAGTAAATGCTACAATGATGAAGTAATCTTGATCTTTATTTCTAGTCATGTGCATGTCCAAGTACTTCACACTCGAATAAAGGATGCTGTACAATTACAATCACCACACTGTGGGCATACACAGAGAGGAAAAGGGAGAGAAAGAAATGAAAACACTTAAACTGAAAACTAACTAATCGAAAAGCTACCCCTTCTCATCTGTCTACCTTTTATTTATAGATGAGGAGATAGGCCATGATATCGTGACCTCAATATCACGTACGTGATATCACGGTCACCCCAAATGATAACTCATCATACCCCCACGATTGAATGAAAACTCATCCTCGAGTTATAGTGATTACACAGTGGATAGGTATGGGATTATTAGATGGGAAAATGGGATAATGTCACAAGGTGGAATGAAAAAAAAATGAAGACATAACACAANGTCACAAGGTGGAATGAAAAAAAAATGAAGACATAACACAAAGAATGTTCTACATCTACAAAAATGGGTGGAACTCATGTAGTTCCAGGTGGCGGTGGCTCCTCCATTGGTGCTTTCCCTTTGTCTTGTGCTCTAGGTTTTGAGGCTTGATGGTGTTGAAGTATGGCCTAGAGCTTCTCCTCTTCAATCTGAGGGTCTTGTGCCATCCATGCTAACTTTCCAATGTTTGACAAGGTTGGCACTTCACACAGACAGGGTAGTTGTAGAAACATTTGATTGGCCTTGACATACCAAGTTCTGAACACCCGTCATTCCTCCTCATAGGCTCTGGCTTTATCTTTGTATTCTTGAAAATCTACTAGCCATTGAGCCAAATGTGCTACAACACCATTTTGGCCTTAGTAGCTTATGTTTACCATCTCAAGTTTAGAATTTAGAACTTCCATTTTTTCCAACAGCTTCTTGCATTCTACATATTCTGCTTCGTATTTGATGTGGGTGGTTGCTACATGCTGCTCAAGCTCTATCCTCTGGTACCCTACTGTTAACATGGCAAGTTTGGCAAAGGCATATGTATCCAATATGGCCTGCTAGTTAGTGTGTTGAGCACTGATAGTGTTGATATGGGCCTTGGTCATATGGATCTCCTTCTCAAGGATCTGTTTGTACATCCCCACTTGATCATGGAAGTGCTCCTTCAACTTCTCATGTCATTTAGCCTTGTTTTTCCATGTGCTTATTTCAATGGCTATCTTTTGATGAATTATACATACCTCCTTCATTGATAGGGTTTGTGATGAGTGGCGAGGTACCCCTACACTCAACCATACAAATAGGAACGTGTACGCGCGATCTGGTCGAACTCCGCAGACGGACTAGTTGTGGCACCTAGACAGTTATCCTTAGGTCGCAGTTCGCCATCTTCCCACCTGGACTAGTATTATATTTGTCACGTATGGTTTAGTCCAGATGAGGTATATGATGTGTTTCCTAATTCTAATGCTACTCCTAAAGGCAATGGAAAATAATATTAACTAAGCTAAACTAGGAGGAAAAGGGTAAGAAAATCTAATCTAGCCTAAGTGTGACGAGCAACCCATTCCTTGATCAATCGTACACATCTTGGACCTCGTGCATGACTACCACTAGGACTACCAAATGTAGATCCTAGGTATGCCATCGGGATTACCAAGTGCAGATCCTAGATACACCACTAGGTTACCAAGCGTAGATCCTAGCTACACCACTAGGCTACCAAGCAGTCACACTTAAATGCTCGTAATCAAGTCGTACTCGTTCCGTGTTCTAGGAGTTTAGGGGTGAGAGATAAAACAATAAATAACATTAAATAAATAATAGATAAATAAATAACAAAGTGAATGCTGCAATGATGAAGTAATCTCGATCTTTATTGCCGGTCATGTGTGTGTCCGAGTATGGCACACTCGAATAACGACACCATACAATTACATTCACCACACTACGGGCAAACATGGGAAAAAAATCTAACTCTGGAGGGATCAAACTGCCAGAGCTTCGCTACTCTAAAAATGGGAAGTCAAATGAGGGAGAGTGGCCTCTTATTTATAGAAATTGTGGCTGACTATGATATCGCGTACGCAATATCGCGGGTAGATGAGATATCACGTACGTGATATCGTGACCCATGATATATCGCATACGCGATATCGTGACCCATGATATAACGTGGGTGCCTTAACGTGACCGCCAGAAATATGAGCAATTTCATGTCTCATCATACCCCCATGACTGAATGAAAACTCATCCTTGAGTTAAAGTGAGAACAAGCCACATTGATTACACAGTGGATAGGTATGGGATTATTAGATGGAAAAATGGGATGATGCCGCAGTGTGGAAAGAGAATAAAACAAAGACACATAACACAAAATATTTACAAAAATTTGGAACTCATGTAGTTCCTGGTGGCGGTGACTCCTCCATAGGTGTCTTTCCCTTTTCTTTTGCTCCAGGTCTTGGGATTTGATGGCATTGAAGTATGGCCTGGAGTTTCGACTCTTGTAAGTCCTTGAGTGCCTTGGCGTGCGTGTAAGTTTGCACTTGTGCTATAGAGGCATCCTAGTTAGCCTTCTCTTTTTCTTCTGCCACCCTTTTATTCTCTGTCAATAGTTTATTAAGTTTCTCGGTTCTGAAAGTGTCCAGCTAGTTCTGAGCAACCTTTGGCCCTGTATTCAGAAGGTTTAATACTTCCAAAATGGCTTGAACAGAGAATTCAATAGTCACACCACAATTTTTGACCATGGTGCCTTCTTCTTTATTGTGCCAAAATTGGTACATTTCCCCTAAGTACCAAGCACCGCTTTCAGAGAGGATATCTCCTACTTCTGCCTACCCAGACCGTATGGTAGGAGGATATTCTTGATGAATGCTAAATGATTGTTCCTCCTATTCTGCATGTTGGCTGGAAAGGCCTTGTCTTCCACCTCTCTGAGATCGTTTCGTTCCACCTTGAATAGGACCCTCCTGCTGTGCACATTTCGGAGCCATCTGCAATCACACGGGTCAAGCATTAGTAAGGTTGTTTAGAAAATCAAGTTATACCTTACTGCTTGCCTTAATTAAAGATCTTATGTTATAGCGTGTGATCGTGCCCGAAAATTGTAATAATGGATCTTGTGACTTAGGTGGCTTCCCAATTCAATTTTCTGGTATAACTACGGGGATGAAATTATTTTTGACACATTCCACTCTTTATTTTATAACTAATTACCCTTAATAATGACCTTTGAGCGATGATGAATTTCAAAAAATTTATGCACTATTCGGCATATTCAGCATGTGCTTTCAAAAAATTTATGTGCTATTCGGCATTTTCGGCATGTGCCCCCTCCCCCACGACTAAGCTGAACACTCTAGGTTCAAGTAGGTTCAAACAGAATGAAAATCGGAGTACCAGCAAGCGAGTTATGGATATGAAAGCAAGGGACGTGCAATAGCAAGTCGTAGAGAGAAATTTGAAAAACTTCCCCTACGTGAACAGTTGCAAATAATGTTGAGTAGCACAAGGGGGTCATGCATATATTGAAGTGAGGGCACTTAGAGAATGTACAAAATTTTTTATATGTTTTTGAAATTAAACATTATAAAATAAAGACATATGGATGATTATTAAAGGGTTATAGGGTAATTCAACTAGTTCAGAAGGCATGAAAATTATGATGGTGTGGAATTTATCAATAAGGACCTAAGATGGTAGATAAAAAGGCTATGTGATGGTAATAAGGGAAAGAAAATCAATTGAAAAATTAAGCTGAGGGTAAGAGATTGTGTGTTCTAGCTAGAGAATTAATGAAGATTACAACAAAATTACATAAGTGGGTCCTCCCCAAAGCAGGTTTCAACCTATTATGCCCTTGTGTAATCACACTTAAAGTGTCCGTGGGCACTAGAAGGGTTAAATGTAATCTGCACTAACTCTACAAAACACACACATGTAAATATCATCGGAATGAGATGAAAATTTTATGTTACATGGGACCCGAGCTACAATTACACGAATAGTTAGATGAGATGAAGTAGAGAAAGGGATCATAGAAATCGGGACATGAGGTAACTATCGCAAGGCATAATGAATCTTGCGTGTAAAGCATTCCAAGATCAAGACCAATTCCATTCCTCTAAACAATGACATCGCATTGTTTCATCCCATGATGAACAACTATGAGAGTACCATAACAACAAGGCATACGATCACTCGGCATTTAGTACAAGGGAGGAGTGATTTTTGTTTTATGGCCCTTTTCTTTTTCTTTCTCTTTTTTTTTTCTTTTTCACTTTACTGAATCTAGAGAAGTCGCCAACCTTCAGGCATGGGTGCATGTCTTTCCAGTGGGACCCCCTAGAACAACTTTTGATGTTCAAGTGCCCTTTTGATTACTCTTACTCCCATTTTTCATTAGATCTACAAGGATCTTAGTACAACCATATTGCATGATAACTCCCATAGAGGTCACCAAAGAGAATCCACAAGTCCCCTTGATGTCACACCCTATTCACCCTCTTGGTCCGTCCTTCTTCATTCTGGGTACAATGAACACAAAAATTAATTTTAAGTTAGAAATTTCAAGAATATCACTGTACCCTTGAACAGAACCTATTATTTATAGAGTGGATGAGTGGATGTAATGGGCTCACTGTTTCAAATAATTGATCACTCATGACTTAATAACATAAAACACACCTCAACCAATGATCCACATGAGTGTTTTATTCGTAGATGAGATTACTTACAAAAACAGAAAAAGACAAACACACAGACACACAAAAAGATAAAAAGATAAAACAAAAAGTTGAAAAATGAAAAATTGAAAAACAAAAAGTTGAAAAATTAAAGAAAATGAAAAATATTTATTAATCTTGCTTATTATTAGAGTGGGGGGTATCCCTCATAGCTAAATGGTTGAGGATGGCAAGGACTAATAAATGACGACTAGAATCCTTTCTTTTTGAAAGTATTATAGCTTGGTCATATTTACTCAATCGGGCTTCACACACTTGATTATAATAAGCATAGTGGGGCACTTTATACGATGTAGTTCCTGGATAACAAGTTAACCCACTATGATATTTGGGACCATTAGATTGTATGCAAGGATTAATAAATGAAGGTTGAGGATCCTTGCATGTTGGAAGTATTGGAACTGGTCCATACTCACCCCATTGGGGTTCATACACTTGATTGTAGTAAACATGGTGGGGCAGTTTGTACGATGTAGTTCCCAGATAACGAGTTGACCCACTATGATGTTGGTGACCAATAGATGGTATGCAAGGATTGGGCTGATGCCTCCCATGGTTGTGTTCATTGGGCCTTGTGGCTGTTGGAGGGGAAGTTGGGGGCCCTGATGAAGTTACATGAGGCACTGGGTTCGAAGGTAAGGGTGCACCACATTGTTGGACTTGTGCTGGGTTGGAAGATGCAGTGGCCTCAGAGTTATGTTGTCCCTTCCTACATCCGTGTTTAAAGAAAGGACGCTTTTGATGTTGAGGAGGCTCTTCACTGCTGTTAGTAGTAGTAGCACAAGTGTTGTTCATGGGTTGCAGTGGTGCAGGTACGTAAGGGACAGTTGGTGGTGATGTATAAGGAGGGAAAGGATGACAATGCTAAAAGTTAGCAGGAGGATAAGGTGCACAAGGTGGTGGTTGTGTTGGAGGCATGGGTTAATAGTATTTTGGGGAATAGTAGTGTGGTGAGATAAAGTATGTTGGCTCGGTTGGAGAAATAGGATGTTGAACATGATAAGCATTTGGATTCGAAAAATATGAAGGGTGCCTCCAGTCTAAGGGTGGTCTCCCCCACGACTGGGATTGTTGCCACTGTGATCGAACACAGTATCCCTGTACGAACTTTGGATGTAACGTGTTTCCCCAATGCTCATATAAATGTGACAAGATTGGGCATTGACCCTTGGGGTGATCATACAGGCATATGTTACATTCATATGTATAATTGGTAGTTGAGCTCTTCTTTTCTTTATCCCATCTTTCCGATTGTCTAATGTTTTTTCCTGCTTCCTGGGTTGTCAAAAATTTATCTGCAATATTGTTGATAAATCCTCCACACTTTTGATACATCCATTCCAACATCTTATTGATCTTTGCCTCGGCTTATTCTAACATTTTTTGTATTGGCAAAGATGATGTTTCCACCTTAATATTGGTTGATTTCTCCTTTGTATGATCATGGACCTTTGTTAAGTTGAAATTTTGGTCCCATTGATGTTTTTCAACACTCTCCCATCTAGCCAATTCTCCTTCTTCTTTTTCTACCCTTTGAATAAGCTCTTGAATTTGATGGGTTCGTAGTTGGTATAGTTGACCTTGGGCATACATTCCTAAGGTCTCTCTTGTTTCATTACATAGCCCATCAATAATATGGTACATTAGCCTTTCCTCGGAAAACCCATGGCCTAGACAGTTGTTTAACAGTGCATAATATCTTTCTAAGGCCATGTCTAAGGGTTCATTTTTTGCTTGTTTCCATCCTTGGATTTGTTTCCTCAAGGCTTACACTCTTGCATAAGTTTGATATTTTTCGTTAAAGACTTCTACCATTGTTGACCAGCATTGTATCGAATTTGGTTTTAATGATCTATACCATACTTTTGCTTGGTCAACGAGTGTCATAGGGAAGAGCTTAGGTTTTTGCCACCGGTTATCAATGTTATTCCATGTGCAAGCATCGTAGAAGGCTTGTAAATGTTGATGCGGATCTAAGTAATAGCCTCCTGAAAAAGTAGGGAAGTTGTTTAAATCGAGCCTGGGCAGACAGCTCTCTTTACGATGCCTACAGGAGATTCGAATAGCCTCTTGTATTGGTGTTAGGCTCTTAGTGGCTAGCAGGGGTTCATCATCACTAAGTAGGTTGTGAATTTGTAAGTTGGGATGATGTTTCCTTTGTTTATGTTGACGTTCTTGATTTTCTTTGTGAGCTCGATTTTTAGTTCTACGTCGATCCCTTGAAAGATAGTCATCCGTGTTTCAATCTGATGTTGAAGGAGTAGAGGAAGAGAAGGAACTATAAAAATTGTTATGACTTTTGTAAGTCTTCCAATCATCCCCAAGTAAGTTCTTGTTAGTTATTGAGAAGGTCCTAGGCCTTTCGGGCCTCCTCGTTCTATGGGATGTCTCATCTTCACTAGAGGTGTCAGAGTTGGATGACAAGAGTCTTTGAGTATTTTTGGGGTGTTCATAAATGTAGGGGACTCCTGCATAAGGTTGAGTACTTCAATCTTCGTTGTCATCTAATTCATTGGTTCTCCAAAGAACTTCCTCACTAAGTGTGGCATTATTGTGATCTTGTAGGAGAGGCATGGTTGTGAAGTTGTGTGTGAATTTATATGTGACTTTTAATAATTATTTTTTTCTAAAATATATATTGTTAATTTCTATATAGCGACATTGTATGATATAACTAATCTAGATAACTAGCACCATCCCTGGCAACGACACCAATGATGAGTGGTGAGGTACCCCTACACTCAACCATACAAATACGAGCATGTACGCGCGATCCGATCGAACTCTGCAGGCGGACTAGTTGTGGCACCTAGACAGTTATCCTTAGGTCACAGTTCGCTGTCTTCCCACCTAGACTAGTATTATATTTGTCACATATAGTTTAGTCCAGATGAGGTGTATGATGTGTTTCCTAATTCTAATGCTACTCCTAAAGGCAATGGGAAATAATATTAACTAAGCTAAACTAGGAGGAAAAGGGTAAGAAAATTTAATCTAGCCTAAGTACGATGAGCAACCCATTCCTTGATCAACCGTACACATCTTGGACCTCGTGCACGACTACCACTAGGACTACCAAGCATAGATCCTAGGTACGCCACTGGGATTACCAAGCGCAAATCCCAAATACATCACTGGGTTACCAAGCGTAGATCCTAGCTACACCACTAGGCTACCAAGCAGTCACACTTAAATGCTCGTAATCAAGTTGTACTCGTTCCGCGTTCTAGGAATTTAAGGGTGAGAGAGAAAACAATAAATAACATTAAATAAATAACAGATAAATAAATAAAAAAGTGAATGCTGCAATGATGAAGTAATCTCAATCTTTATTGTCGGTCATGTGCGTGTCCAAGTATGGCACACTCGAATAAAGACACCGTACAATTACATTCACCACACTACGGGCAGACACGGGAAAAAAATCTAACTCTGGAGGGATGAAACTGCCAGAGCTTTGCTACTCTAAAACTAGGATGTCAAATGAGGGAGAGTGGCCTCTTATTTATAGAAATTGCGGCTGACTGTGATATCGCATACGCGATATCGCGACCCATGATATAATGTGGGTGCCTTATCGTGGGTGCCTTAACGCGACCACCAGCAATATGAGCAATTTCATGTTTCATCAGTTTGGTTCTCCCTAGCTAAACAGCTTATGTCTTGGTTGACCCAGATGAATTGTTCTCATAACTGATGAAAGTGTTCCTTGAGAAAGTTCTTGTACTTCTCCATAGTGGTCAACCGAAGGTTTTCAGCAGCAAGCTATTTATTCTCTTCCTGTAAGGCATTGAGTGCTTTAAGATGTGCATGAGTTTGCACCTGCACTACAGAGGCATCCCAAACATCCTTCTCTTTTTCATCAGCCATCTTTTTATTCTCTACTATTACCTTGGTTAGTTGTTCAATTCTGAAATTTTCTAACTAGTCTGCGGGAACAAATTACAAAGGGTCTCACTATGCTGCTTGTAGGGCCACAAGCTCTTGTAATTTCTACACTTCTTCTTTAGCATGCTTGACCCTCACTTTTATTAAGACCAGATTCTCCTTTGTGGAAATAAGGTCTCACTGAATTACCATAACATCCTAAGGGATGTCAAACAGGGACATCATTACTTGCCCTGTTTGGAGCAATTGATCAAGCGCATCCTCATGTTCCGCAGGATTCATTGAGGTTCCGGCCAAAGTTTGAGCATCCCATGCTCCTGTGAGATCTACCAATGGCACAACAGGTATGTTGAATAATTCTTTGATGTGGTCTATGACCACTTCTGCAGCTCCCGCAACATCCTAGTGTTGCATGACCATCACAGTGGCCCCTTCACCAATCTCTAATTTCACTTACAAAGATGTTGCATTTCCTAAGATCTATTGTGACCATCTACTTTCCCCTCCTCTTGTATGAATAGACACTTCATCCCTTGTGTGATCTAAAGAAACAATGGGTTGAATGGCATCGTCAATGATGCAGAAGAGGTTTGCGTCATCATGACTTCCCCAACTGACTGTCTCAGTGATAGCCCTGAGATGGCTCATCGAGGGTTTGTAGTCTTATGGTAGTGGTAGCTAATCCTAGCCTATGTTAGGCCCTACTTCCTATTGTTAGCTAGGACCTGTACTTGGAGGTTGGCTGGGTCCTGCAAGTTGATTTGTAGTTGGTCCAGCCATCTGTTCTTCTTCTTCTTATGGTCCCAACGTCTCACCAGTGATTTTTCTTGGAGCTGGCAACTTTAATAATTCAGTGTATGAAGTAGTCTAAGCTTTTTGGAGGACATCATTGGTGTACCCCTAAATACCAACAAGTTGGCAAAGCTTTCTGATAAGACAAGGGAAAGGGAGCGCCATCTTCCCTATCTTCCGTTCCTCGAACCGCCTCAGGATTTCTGTTAAATATAGATGGGACAGGTTAGTGTTAACCTTTCCCATCAGCACTACACATCCTCTTACTCCATATGTTAATATTCCTTTTAGGTCCTTTGTGGGGAAGAGGTGATATGTTCCAATTTTAAACTAAATCCTCTCTTCCATCGTCAACTCACCAAATGTTTTATCTCTTCCATAAGCCCTTTCTAACCAATCCTATCACACATTAGGGTTTGAATGGGTGGATAAATGAGCAACTTTAGGCCCTGTATTCAAAAGGTTTAACATTTCTGAAATGGCCTGCATGGAGAAATCAACCATCACACCACAAATATTGACAGTGGTGCCTTGATCCCTATTGTGCTAGAATTGGTACGTCTGTCCTAGGTACCAGGGACCACTTTTAGAGAGGGTAGGCCATAAGGGAGATCCTTTGAGGTGATCCCTAATAGCCTCAGGATCAAACTCTGCAAAAGATTCAAAGTTCAATTCCACAATCACTGCAGTGAATGTGGAATTTTCATGGATGGCTTGAACAAAATCTTAGGGCAATGTGAGATGTTGTCCCTATTCAAGCACTACTGTAGCTCCTCCTTCTGCTTGCCCAGACTGTATGGTAGGAGAATCCTCTTGATGAATGTTGAATGATTATTCCTTCTATTCTACATGTTGTCTGGAAGAATCTTTTCTTCCACCTCTTGAAGATCATTTGCTTCCACCTTGAGTAGGACCTTCCTGTTGTCCACGTTTCAAGGCCATCTGTAATCACACAGGGCCAAGTGTTAGTAAGGTTGTTTATGAACTTAAGTTATACCTTACTTCTTTCCTTAATTAATTAATTTATTTTATTTCCCAAAAGATTGTAATAATGAGTTTATTTTACTTAGGTGGTTTCTAATTTTTATTTTTCGATGTACCTAAAGGATTAAATGATTTTTTTAGCACAATTTATTCTTAATTTACAACTAATTATCCTTAATAATGTCCTTTGTGTGATGATAAATTCCAAAAATTTTAGGTGCTATTCAACAAGTGTCCCTCCACCATGACTAAGCTAACACTCTGGGTTAAAGCAGGTTCAGACAGAATTAAAATCAAAGTACAAACGAGCAAGATAGAGGTTGAAAAGCAAAGGTGTCACACTCACAAGTCGTAGAGAAAAATTTGAAAAACTCCCTTGCATGAATGGTAAGAAATGATGCTAAGTGTTGTGGGGGGTCGCCTATTTATAGGGTTAGAGGGATGCAATATTGCATCGGTCGTGATATCACATATCCGATATCATGGCCTATGGATGTTTAGGCCTGAGGGAAATATCGAATTTTAAAATCTACGTTGAAAACTTAGGACATGTGATACATGTTGAAGGTTGCTAGGGTAATTCCATTAATTCAAAAGGCACAATTAATTATAATTGTGTGGATTTTATCAATAAAACCTCGAATGGGAGAAAAAGGTTATGTAATGGTACATAGGGACATTATTATTCAGAGGGATAGTAGTAGGAAAAGAAAATTGTTAAAATTATATTGAGGGTAAGAAATGGTGTGTGTGAGCTATGTCATAAGTGAAGATTACAAAATATTACACAAGTGGATCCTTCCCAAAGCAGGTTCCAACCTATAATGCCCTTGTGTAGCCACACTTAAAGTGTCTGTGGAAACTAGAAGGGTTAAATGTAATCTGCACTGATTCTACAAAACACACACATGTAATTATCACCAGAATGAGATGAGAATTCTACACTACACGGGACATGAGCTGCAATTACACAAATAGTGAGATGAGACGGGGTATAGAAGGGATTGTAGAGATTGGGACATGAGGTAACTGACCTAGGGCATAGTGAATCCTACATGAAAAGCATGATTAAGGTGTCATTAACTTGTCATTCCAAGATCAGGACCAAGTCCATTCCTCTGACCAGTCACATTACATTATTTCATCCCATGATGAGCAACTACAAGAGTACCATAACAACAAGGCATATGATCACTTAGTGTTTTATTCAAGGGAGGAGTGACTTTTGTTTTGTGGCACTTTTCTTTTCTCTCTCTTTTTTTTTTGAATACTGAATCCAGAGAAGCTACCAACCTTCAGGCATGGGTGCATGTCTTTCTAGTGGGACCCCCTAGAATAGCATTGGATTTTCAAGTGCCCTTTTGATTACTCTTACTTCCATTTTCATTAGATCTACAAGGATCTTAGTACAACCACATTGCATCATAACTCTCACAGACATCACCAAAGAGAATCTACAAGTCCCCTTCTTCATTCTAGGTACAATGAACACAAAATTAATTTTAAGTTTTAAGTATGTCAAGAATATCACTATACCCTCAAACAAAACCTTCGATTTGTAGAATGGATGAGTGGGTGTAATGGGCTCACTGTCCAAATAATTACTCACTTGAAACTTAATAACATAGAACACGCCTCAACCAATGATCCATATGAGTGTTTTATTCATAGATGAGATTACGTATAAAAAGAAAAAAAATACCAAAAAGACAAAAAGATAAAACAAGTTGAAAAATGAAAAACTGGAAAACAAAAAGTTGTAAAATTAAAGAAAATAAAAAATGCTTATTAATCCTGCTTGTTATTAGAATGGGGGATATCCCCCATAGCTAATCAGTTGAGGATGGCAAGGATTAATAAATGGAAGATGAGGATCTTTACATGTTGGAAGTATTGGGGCCTAGTCATAGTTATCCCATTGGGTTTCACACACTTGATTATAGTAAGCATAGTGGGGCAATTTATACAATGTAGTTCTTGGATAATGAGTTGACCCACTATCATATTTGGGACCATTAGATGGTATGCAAGGATTGGGATGTTTCCTTCCATGATTGTGTTCATTGGGCCATATGGTTGTTGGAGTGTTAGTTGGTGGCCCTAATGAAGTAACATGAGGCGTTGGATTTGAAGATAAGGGTGCACCACAGGGTTGGACTTGTGTTGAGTTGGAGGATGCAGTGGACTTGGAATTGTGTTGTCCCTTCCTAGGATCATTTCTAAAGAAGAGGCACCTTCGATGTTGTTGAGGTCTCTCACTGTTGTTGGTAGTAGTAGCACAAGTGATGTTCGTAGGTTGTTTCTATGGTGTAGACACATTAGGAACAGTTGGTGGTAATGCAGGAGGGAAAATTTGGAATGTTGAAAGTTAGGAGGAGTATAAGCTACATAAGGTGGTGGTTGTGTTGAAGGCATGGGCTAATAGTATTGCGGAGAATGGTAATGTGGTGAGATAGAGTATGTTAGCCTAGTTGGAGAAATAGGATGTCGAACAAGATAAGCATTTGGGTACAGATGATACGAAGGGTGGCTCCAATTTAGTGGTGGCCTTCCCCATGACTGGGATTGTTGCCACTATGATCAAACACTGTATCTCTGTATGAACTCTGGATGTAACATGTTTCCCCAATGCTCATATAGATGTAACAATATTGGGCATTGACCCTTGGGGTGATCGTATAGGCATATGTTGCATTCATATGTATGATTAGTAGTTGAGTTCTTATTTTCCTTATCCCTTCTTTCCGATTTTCTAGTGTTTTGTCCTGCTTCTTGGGTTGTCAAAACTCTATCTCCAATAATATCGATAAATTCTCCACACTTTTTATACATCCATTCCAACATCTTATTGGATCTTTGCCTTGACTTCTTCTAGTGATTTTTGTATTGGAAAAGATAATTCTTTCTCCTTGTGATACGTTGATTTCTCCCTTTTATGATCATGGACCTTTATTAAGTTGAGATTTTGGTCCCATTGATGTTTTTCAACACTCTCCCATCTAGCCAATTCTCCTTCTTCTTTTGGTACCCGCTTAATAAGCTCTTGGACTTGATGGGTTCATAGTTCATATAGTTGACCTTGGGCATACATGCCTATAGTCTCTCTTGTTGCATCACGAAGCCCATCAATGATATGGTACATTACCCTTTCCTCGAAAAACCCATGGCCTAGACAGCTATTTAACAATGTGTAATATCTTTCTAAAGCCATGTCCAAGGGTTCATGTTATGCTTGTTTCCATCCTTGGATTTTTTTCCTCAAGGTTGATGCTCTTGCGTAGGTTTGATATTTTTCATTAAACAATTCTACCATTGTTGACCAACATCATATTGAATTTGCTTTTAATAATCTATACCATCCTTTTGCTTGGCCAAAAAGTATCATAAGAAAGAGCTTAAGTTTTTTCCAACTGTTATCAATGTTGTTCCATGTGCAAGAATCATAGAAGGCTTGTAAATGTCGATATGGATCTAAGTCATAGACTCCTGAGAAATGAGGAAAGTTGTCTAAATTGAGCCTAGGTAGACGACTCTCTTTATGATGCCTACGAGAGATTCGAACAGCCTCTTGTATTTTCATTAGGCTTGTAGTGGCCAGTAGGGGTTTATCGTCATTGGGTAAGTTATGCTTTTGTGCATTGGGATGACGTTGCTTTTGATGATATTTATAAGAAATTCCCACCTCGGGTTGCATACTCTAATCTTTGTTGTCATATAATTCATTGGTTCTCCAATGAATTTCTTCACTAAGTGTGGCATTATCGTGATTTTGTAGGAGAGGCATGGTTGTAAAATTATGTGTGAATTTATATGTGACTTTTTATAATTATTTCTTTCTAAAAGATATACCATTATTTTCTATACAGTGACCTTGTATGATATAACTAATCTAGATAACTAGCATCATGCTCGGCAACAGTGCCAATAATGAGTTGCGAGGTACCCCTACACTCAACCATATGAATACGAGCATTACACGCGTGATTCGGTCAAACTCCACAGATGGACTAGTTGTGGTATCTAGATAGTTAGCCTTAGGTCGCAATTCATTGTCTTCCCACTTGGACTAGTATTAGCTTTGTCACATATGGTTTAGTCTAGAGTGAGGTGTATGATGGGTTTCTAATCTAATGCTACTCCTAAAGGCAATGGAAAGTAATATTCACTAATATAGGAGAGAGAGGGTGAGAGAATCTACACT
Source organism: Gnetum montanum (assembly GCA_015680685.1). Lineage (NCBI taxonomy): Eukaryota > Viridiplantae > Streptophyta > Gnetopsida > Gnetales > Gnetaceae > Gnetum > Gnetum montanum. Next base: position 326,505 of record MNCI01011203.1, read on the forward strand.
AGCCTAAGTGCGATGAGCATCCATTTTATCCATACACATCTTAGACTTCATGCATGACTACCACTAGGATTACCTAGCATAGATCCTAGGTACACTACTAGGTTGCCAAGTAGTCACACTTAAATGCTCGTAATCAAGTCATACTCATTCCACGTTTTAACATGAGTTTAAGGGTGAGAGAAATTAACTAAGAAAGCATTAAATAACAATTAATTAAATAATTAAACTAAGTGAATGCTACAATGATGAAGTAAGCTTGATCTTTATTGCCGATCATGTGCGTGTCCAAGTACATCACACTTGAATAAAGGATGCCATACAATTACAATCACCACACTGTGGGCATACATGGAGAGAGAAAGGGAGAGAAAGAAATGAAAACACTTAAACTAAAAAATAACTAACTAAAAAGCTACCCCTTCTCATTTTTCTACCTCTTATTTATAGATGAGGAGACAAGTTGCGATATCGCGTATGTGATATCGTGGTTGGGCTGTGATATTGCATACCCCAAATGACAACTCATCAATGATAAAGTTATATTTAGTATTGAACTATATTGGCTAATCCATATGTAGATGTTCATTAATTTGATTCACATGCTTAATCATTTGTAGAAGACCTTTGCATGGATTACAGAATATGTATTGATGATGAGCATATTATCATATTTAAATATTGTTATAATTCTTTATGTAAGATGTATGTGTTGGAAAAATTATGAAGTTTTATGTTTATCAATCTAATTGAAATTTCATATTAGTAGACATTTAATTTTTAAGTTTCATATATACTTCACATTTTTTTTACTATTAAATGATGTAATTTATTTACATTTATCTTTCCATTAATTAATCTCTTCCAAATTCTTTTGGTCATGGCTTCACCATAAATCTTCCTTTTGCTACATTAGATTGATTTAATTTCATTAATTTTCCATGACCAATCTTTCTTTAGGGGGTAATACCCAACATAATTCTTTATAGTCTTAAGCTAGGAAGGAGGATGTTATGTCAACAATGTAGGAAGGATAATCCTTTTAATTTCATATTTTTTTGAAGGTCAAACATCCTATTAAAAACATGATCACATAGTAAATTAGCTATGTAGTAAAAAAATCTCAATGGTAAAGGTCTTATGAAGTCATCATGGTTCTCAAGAAGCAACTTTGAAACTTAAGTTCAACATGTGATTAAACCATTCTAAGATCTTCTAGAAGGAAGATCCTTAAGGAGTGAGGATTAATATTCTATGTTATAGTAAAGATTAATAATCATTTGCTTTATATACCTAATAGGATAGGATGTTTGAACATGTGTAATAATATTAATTTTTATGTGTACATTTTATTTTTATCATATGATAATTTTTTAAGCATATTTACCTTTTACAATTTATGCATGGTTAATTATTATTAGTTATTACTATTGTGCACTAACTGAGTGAATGAATTTGACAAGATTTCAAGAAGGCTATGACATGGGCATGTGATGTATGTATGTTGGTTTTGATTTTATATTTGTTAATGATTAGGGGTAGCTGTAAGAGGGTAGATGAGTCATATAGGCCTTGGAAGTAGTTAGAAAGGGTAGCTTGATAACATAGATTTGGGGATACATGGCTTTGGAAAGAAGCCAATAAGTACAATACACTCCCTCAACCTAATCACTTTAGCTTTTTAAATCTTAGCTTTGGGATGCTACTAGGTTGAAGGAGTTTGGTAAGCTTGCTTATTTGAGTAATGAGATTGAGGATACATTCAATAGTCTCAAGAAACACTTCCAAGTGAGCAATCTTGGCTCCTTTCTTTGGTATGTTTTAATTCATTCGTTTATGCACATCTAGAAAGGTTAGGTTTTGTTTATCTGATTTTGAACTTGCTAGATCTTGAATATTATTGAATGGGAAGACTGGGCCTTACTTTGTACATCTTGAATCTACAACATAGATGTTTGATATATCAATTAAACTTACTGTAACTTATTTTTCATTGAATTAATTTGTATGAGCTTGGGCATTAATTGGCTTAGTTTAATAGCATTTTGTAAAAGCATAATATTTTTGAGTGCTTTGGTTCTAATTACATGTAACATATTTTTTGATTTCTTATGATATTTTCTACAACTTTGAAATAGAAATCACCTCAAAAGGATTAATATATTGCTAGTTATTAGTATAACATTGATTCCTATCCAGAATGTGAAAATTCTAATGGGGTTTAATTATGAGGTGATATCTTAGGATTAGTATAGATCTTCATCTAGAAATTTAATATTTTCTTTATATTTATATATTTTTCTAGATCCAAGTGGAATCAATGAAAGACATTATATATATTTTTAGTTAGAATTTGATCTTTACCTAGTGTTTGAAATCATGTCAAAATTTAATGTACCAATATAAGTATTTATAAATTTGGCTCTGTAATTTATTTATTGCTAAAATTTCTATGAGTCTATATCAATGATTTTAGCTTTCCAACAAAGCATAAATTATTTAAGGATAATTTATTTTGATAGAGTTATGACCAATTTACTATGAGTTACATAGATTTATATATTAATATCTATTTTTAGCTTACATAGATTTATATATTAATATCTTATTCTCCAGATTAAAAATCATTCTATGTTTTTATTAGTAGGTAGATACACTTCTTAGCCTTTAAATGAATCATGAATCTATGATAATTTCATAGAAATTTTAGAGTTATTATACTTCTATCAATAGAGGCTCTATTTATCTAAGATCTAGTCAAGTCACAACTTGGAAAATTTAGATTCTTGGTGAAGTGGATTGAGAGGATGTGAGTCCTCATATTATGGTTCTTGATATTAATATGTTTTACCCTTTTGTAATGATGTATATTGTCTTTCCCTTTTATTTTCATCCATTGTGATTTTTTGAATGGATTTGGCTTGTAGTTAATTGTTGGATCTTTTGACCATATGGGAATAAGTATTTTGTTGAACTTGGCATAGTCATTTTGAGCATGCTTAATTTTTGAAGTATTTAGTTTCTTGAACATGCCATATTGCTAGACCTTTCATTGATTTAGCACATGTCAGATTATTAGGCCCTTTGATTTTGTTTAGACATGTCAAATTGTGGGTCTTTTGATAATTTTGGGACATGTTAGATTATTGGATCTTTTAGTTCATTTAGGATATGTTGGACTGACGGTCCTCTTGGTTGTTACTCATGATAAAATATGCCTTGGGTTTCTCCACCATCAACATTTGGTTTATCATCTTTGGATGATTGTTAGATGTCTAGATGATAACACGCTTGGTTCTTTATTATGTGTTTGAATGATGAAGCTAGCACTAAGTTTATGATTGGCTAGAGATGGGCTCCCTAGAGATGATTTGATTATTAACCTCCACTATAAAGTGAACCAATGTGGCTCTTATTGTAGGATCCATCCTACAATAGAGAGTGATCCATGACTCATTGATCTTTTATTTTGTGCATCCAAAACATTAGAGGAGATGTTCCAAGAGATGCCTTTAGCATTGATAGGTTTGGAAACCTTGAATGTGAAGTTCAAGTAGATGCCTTAGGTTCATTAGACTAATAATCTATTCATATATATGGTAATTTGATATTTTGTTTTAATACTTTTGGCTTTGGAAATTTAGAAAAGTACACATGACAACTTTGATACACATTTCACACTGAGTGTGGTGCATGCTAGTCTCCTTGTTTGTTTATAAGTTGATGGATAGAGTGAAGAGATGTTTGGTAGTGAACCACTAGAATTGTTGATTTAAGTTTAGATTTTACATTTGGTGGATACATATTTAGTATTGGATCTTTTGAATGATGTGCAATAATATTAATTTTCATATGCACATTTTATTTTTATCAAATGATAATTTTTTATGCATATTTACCTTTTTACCATATATACATGATTAATTATTATTACTTATTATTGGTGTGCACTAACAAAGTAAATGAGCTTTTAATAGGTTCTCATGGAGGCTATGGCATGGGCATAGTATAAGTATAGCATGGGCATGTGATATATGTATATTGGTTTTAATTTTAAATTTATTAATGATTAGAAGGTAATTATAAGAGGGTAGATGAGTCACAGGAGTCTTGTGAGTAGTTGAGAGAGGTGGATGGATCACATGGATATGGGGACAGATGACTTAAGGGAAAATCCAAAAAGTATTACACACTTCCTTCGGCCTAAGAATTTTTGGCATTCTAGCTCTTGGTCTTAAAGGTTTTGCTAGGTTGAAAAAGTATGGGGAGCTTTCTAGTTCAAGCAACATTATTGAGGATACATTCAAGAATCTTAGGTAATACTTTTGAGTGAGTAATATTTGTCCCTTTTCTAGTCTAGTTTAGTTCATTTGTTTATGCACATTTAGCAGCGTTGGGTTTTGTTTATTTAATTTGAAACCTGATAGATCTTGGCTACTCTTGATTGGAAAGATTAGGTCTTTCTTTACACATCTTGCATTTACAATTTAAATGTTTAATCTATTAACTGGAGCTACTCTAACTTATTTTTCATTAACTTTAGTTTTTGGAGCTTAGGCATGGATTGGCTTACTTTAATAATATTCAGTAAAAATCTAATATATTTTAGAGTACTTTGGATCTAATTACATGTGATATATTTTTATATTTCATACAACATTCTCTACAACATTGAAGAGACAATTACCTTATAAGAATTAATGAAACTCAAGTTATTGGTATATCTATAACCATAGTCCAAAAATGTAGAAATTTCGATGGGTTTTAATTATGAGGCTATTTCTCATGTTTTAGTATTAATTGTCTTTTGAAATATTAATACAAGCTTATATTTTTGTTAGCATCCATATCCAAGAAAAATCAAAAAAATATATTGTATAGAGTAAAAGTTAACTATGATCTTTTCTTGGTGTCTAAAATCATGTTAGAATTTGATGTACAAATTTATCTATTTATATCTCCATTTCTGTAATGCATTTTATGTTGTAATTTCTATGAATCACTTTTAATAATGTTAGATTTTCAACATGGCATGAGTTATTAAATTATAGTTTGTTATCACAAAGGTGTGATTGATCCACTATCAATCACTCTTTTTATTTTGATTTCAAATTGCATAGATTTTTGTATTAATATCTCCTTATATAGATTTGGGATTTTTTTGTATTTTTATCAACAAGTACATAATGATGTTATCTTTCAAATGAATCATGAATCTCTAAGAAATTCATAGATATGTAAGAGTTATTATACTTTCATAGGAAGCTCTATTGATCAAGAATCTAGTTAAGCCACAACTTGAGAAATTTAAATTCTTGGTGAAATGAATTAAGTAGGTATGATTCTTTCTCATATTATAGTTTTCAATATTACAATTTTCTTCCCTTTACTAATGATGGATATTATTTTGTTCTTTTTATTTTCAACCATTGTGATTTGTTGAATGGATTTGGCTTATAGTTAATTATTGAATCTTTTAACCATTTAGGGAAAAATATTTTGTTGGTCTTTGTATAGCCATTTTGATCATGTTTGATTTTTACAATATTTCATTTCTTGAACATGTCAAATTGCTAAACCTTTGGTTGATTTGGCACATGGTTGATTTTTGGACCCTTTGGTTTTGGTAAGACATTTCAAACTATGGATCGTTTTGTTATTTTAGGACATGTTGAATTATTGGACCTTTCGGTTGATTTAGGAAATGTTGAACTAATTGTCCTCTTGGTTATTATTCATGATAAAAGATGCCTTGGATTCCTCCACCATCAACATTTGGTTTACCATCTTTGAATGAGGTTAGGTGTTTGGATGATGCCATGGTTGGTTGTTTGTTGTGTTTGGATGATGAAGCCGACACTAAGTTTATGGCTAGTTGGAGAAGGGATTTCTAGAGATGGTTTGATGATTACTTTGCATTGTAGAATGCACAAGTATGGGTCTTTCTACATGCCCCATCCTGTAGGAGAGGGTGATCCATGGCTTATTTATCATTTTGGTTTGTACCTCCAAAACATTAATGGATATGTCATGAGAGATGCCTCTAGCACCTATAGGTTTGGGAACCTTTGAGGTGATGTTTGAGAGGATACCTTAAGTTCATTAAGGCTAATAATAAGTTCATGTATATGGTAATTTGATACTTGGTTTGGATATTTTTTGGCTTTGAAAATTTGGAAAAGTAGACATGATAACTTTAATACAGATTTGACACCAAGTGTGGTGTGTGTTAGTATCTTGTTTGTTTGTAAGCTGATGGATGAAGTGGATAAATGTTTGGCAGTGGACCATTGGAATGATCAATTGGAAACTTGATTCCACATTTTGTGGATGATTGTTTAGTAGTGAACCATTGGAATGGTCAATTAGAAACTTGATTCTACATTTGGTGGACAGATGTTTGGTAGTTGATCTTTTGAATGATTTGTTAAAAATTTGATTCCATGTGTTTGGATGCTTGGATTTGTTTTGTACTAATTTCTTTTCATGTCACCATATCCTACCTAGCCCTCATGAGACTTTTTCTTAATTCATCTAGAGAAAGATATCAAGGTTTCTTACTCAACAAAAGCTGATATTCTTGTTTTTATGTACTGGATTTCAAGATTAGGGAGAGAATGGAGTGTATTTGGTATTTCACTAATTTCCAAATTACATGATGAAGTTATATTTAGTATTGAACTATATTGGCTAATCCATATGTAGATGTGTAGTAATTTGATTCACATGCTTAATCATTTGTAGAAGATCTTTACAGGGATTATGGAATATGTATTGATGATGAGCATATTATCATATTTGAATATTGTTATAGTCCTTTATGTAAGATATATGTGTTGAGTAAATTATGATGTTTTATGATTATTAATTAATTTGAGATTTTATATTAGTATACATTCAAATTTTAATTTTCATATATACATACACATTTATTTTTACCATCAAAAGATGTAATTTATTCACATTTATCTTTCCATTAATTAATCTCTTCCATATTGTTTCATTCATGGCTTCACCATAAAGCTTCCTTTGGCTATTTTATATTGATTCAATTTTATTACTCTATCATGACTAATCTTTCATTAGGAGTTAATATCCAAGATAATTCTCTCTAGCCCTAGAATAGGAAGGAGGGTGTTCAATTCATTTATTTTATGCATATCTAATGAGACAGGGTTGTCTTTCTTTGATTTGGGACTTGATAGATCTTAGATATTATTGATTAGGAATATTGGATCTTACTTTGCCCATCTTAAATCTACAATTTAGATGTTTGCTTTATCAATTAGACTTACTATAACTTATTTTTCATTGACTTCAGTTTTTGAGAGCATGGGCATTAATTAGCTTACCCTAATAGTATTCAATAAAGCCATGATATCTTTTAGAGTACTTTGGATCTAATTACATGTAATATATTTTTAGATTCCTTACTGATGAGACGCGACGTGCATGTGCCGCGATATCGCGTCTTCCCCTGCGTCGCGGTCCGCCGCCATATCTATAAATAAGAGGCGGCACTCCCTTCATTTCCCAATCCTAGCTAGAAGTAGCGAAGCTCTAGCAGATTGAACACTCCAGAGTTAGAATTTTTCCCATGTGCCCGCAGTAGGAGTCCTAGAGTGAATGGCTCTTTATTCGAGCAGCTTGTAACCTGAACCCAAGTTGTGTATGGCACTAAAGATGAACTTGATTGGATAAACCTTGCCACACGTGGTTTCATTTATTGTTGTTTATTTACTACTTTCCTAGTGCGCACAAGTACAACTTGATTACGAGCGTCTACGGACATGTACGGCTAGTCAAGGAATCGGCTACTCATTGCTAGGCTAGAACGTGTGATAAGTACAACTTAGTTACAAGCACCCACGAGTGTGTACGGCTAGCTAAGGAATCGGCTGCTTATCACACTTAAGCTAAATAGGTGTCTCAGTACGACCACTTTGAGCACTTGTGTTACGTGTGGTGATCCCAGTGACAATTAGTGTTTGGTAAGCCACAGTTGCATAGTTCAGGGTGTGTCCGGTAAGTGGGTACGGATGCTGACGCTAGTTAATTTAGACATAGGACATTTGTTAGAGTTAGCTTAGTTTCACAACCCTTTCCTCTGATAGCATAGAAAATAAACCAAAAAATACCAAAAAATCCACATACCTCAAACTTGCTTAACCATACACCGTGACACTTACAAGCAAGCCTGGGAAGACAACGAACGATTAACCCCAAGTGTTTCTTGTGGCGATAAGGCATTTAGTCTATGGAGTTCAACCGGATCGCGCGTGCACGCTCGTATTTGTATGGTTGAGTGTAGGGGTACCTCGCCACTCATCATTGGCACCATTGCCAGGGATTAAGTGTTTTCACGTCAATTAAACATAAGGGATATCACTCACATCATTGTGAGCTTAAAACGAACCTTAGGGTTAATCAGTTAATTCAGAACATAAATAACGGTGAAAGTTAGCACACCATTAGAAATGGATTCTTCTCATGCAATCAACTCACCTAAGGACAATACAGGAGAAAGTCAGGATCATACGCATAACCGCAATCAACCATGTCCTCAACAATCCAAGGTCACATATACTCATCCCGATGAGTATGTCCCTAATTACACTTTTACCCTCCGCCAGGACGAACAGTTGCGCTGGAGAGATTCGGTTGGTAATATAGTCTTGCCACCAGATCGATCCGTTACGAACATGCTCCTCCGTGAATTGGCACAGATTGTCATGTAGAACTTATTCACTGAATACGTTGCTGGAATATATCGCATAAGGGATTATCGCCCCACAAATGCCCAACGTATTCGAGACGAAAGGTAGGAGAGCCAACATTCACTATTGAAGGGCAAGGTTCCCCACGTCATTAGTGAAATAGGAGAAGAGGAACCCCTCACGATGGGTTTCTTAGAAAATGATGTTCCTCCTCCTCACTCTAGTGAAGAGGTTAGGCATCAGGGCCTTAGATCAACGATACATATTCCAGGCTCTGATCCCCGTGAGCACTAGCTGTTCACGGCAGGAACAACTACTCACACTAATGACGGACTCGTTGATCGTCACAACGATCGGGGCCGAAGCAGCCGAAGAGAAGGCAAGAAACATCACCATGGTGATGGATCCCCCTCTTCTTCTCCTTCATTTGATCATCCACCCTCTCCTTCCACATCTGGGCGCAGCCACCATGAGCATAACGTGGAGAGTAAAGGTAAAAGAGATGAAATGCCTTGACAAGAATGTCGAGAGGAGTTAGGATAAGTGCAAGGACGTAGGGAGAATAGGGAACCACCACGAAGACATCACAGACGTCATGAAAGAGATGATCATGACGAACCCCTATTCGCAACCTGAAGCATGCTTGATATTAGAGAGGCAATTAGGATTCCCACAAGGCATTTAAAGGACAGTAGGATCCAGCATTTGGACATAAATAATATCCCACGATTTGAAGGGGGATACAACGCTGATCCTCAGCATCATTTACAGGCATTCCA
>MNCI01011203.1:338370-366635 GCA_015680685.1 Gnetum montanum
ATACATCAAGTCTATGGTTTCCCTTGGCTTGGAAATGTACAGCTCCCTTTTAATAAGAACTTCAATGAACAGGTGACTGGGCATTTCTCAAACTAAGGAAGGACTCAAGGATTGCAAAGGGTGTGACTTCAAGGGAACTTGATGTTTTTGTGTTGGTCATTCACTTGGGTTCTTGGATGTTTTCTTCTTGGGTTTTCTTACCGTTCCGATGTTACCCAATAATCGGAAGCTGAGACAATAAAAATAAGAAGTCTTTGCATGGTGTGGTCCCCACGCATAAAAACACAAAACACGAAAAAAAAAGAAGAGAAAATAGAAAAGAAAAGAAAAAAGAAAAAAAGCAATAGTGAGGATTCAAAGCACACCCCTTAGATGAAATAAAATTTGGGCTGCAAGCACTGGTTATGGAACCAAAGTGTTCCCTCTAACTAAGGCCCTTCTCGCTTCCCATTCTCTCTGTTGTTTCGTCGGAATGGTGGTGGCTTCTCGAAGTTGCATCCTTGTTACCCAAGTGGATGATTTAACCAACTGCATTGATGCGAAGTCACTGGAAGTGGTTGGTTTGAGGCCAGAGTTGGAATGAGATTCGCCAAGTCACATTAATCATCAAACACACAAGGGGCTGTACACCACCTTGTTCTTGGGATTCCATTCCATTCCTCTTTCTTCCCATCCTTCTCTCCATTGTTCACCTCATTGCCGGTTGTATCATTGTATATACTTTGGTTGATGCTTTGTTTTCTTTTTGGTAAATTCTTACGGTTAAGACTTTAACTCTTGTTCCAAAGGACATTCCCAGAGCCCACGGACTCTTCGAATGTGGGATTGTCAGGGCATTAAGGGCATGAGCCTGCTTTGGGGAGGACCCACTGACATTCCTACTTGGAACATTAGTTAACTTCTTTTCCTTAACATTTTTGCAATTAATTAACATTTTTTGTTCATTTCCATCATGACATCCCCTTCACCGATGCCATAGTTGTCCCATTTCCCTATCTTTCCTCCTCCTTTTCTTTCTCCATTCTACCGCTACCAGAGGTTCGCGATTAGTCATGGGGGTACGGGGCCTGATTTTTCGATTTTTATCCTAAGCCCCGAATTTTTTCATTTTTCTTCCTAACCCCTACACCTTTGGTAGTCATCATCCACATTTTCCCGAATCCATATTAGCCATACCACAACCTAGCCAATGAGCTTACACTGAAGCAAGGTATGATTTACGTAATGATTCAATTACCCTTGCTAATATATGATTATGTTGTGTGTGCAGATGGCAATCATAAAACAACGGAATGGATCTGGAGCAAACACTTGGAGTGGAGCCGCATTGAAGCTGCTATGCAAGGAGCAGAATTGATAATGAGCTTACGGACAGACAACGAAAGGCGCAATCTCGGCATTGGCAGTAGCAAGACTCTTCTCTCTTCTTCTCTTCTATTCTCTCTCCTCTTTTCTCTCAACTGCCAACTGTGGCCTAATGTCATTGTAATAAGGTGTTCACCCTTGTTGTCATGAACACAAATTTGGTCAAGTCTTGTAATAAAGACCGTTCACATGTCACCCCATTAGTTCCATTTCCCCTAATAATCCCATACCTACTTGATATCATTGTAAAGAACTCGAGGATGAGTTTTCATTCAGTCATGAGGGTATGATGAGACGTGACCTGCATGTGCCGTGATATTGCGGCCGCCGCGATATCGCATCCCATGCGATATCGCATCTTCCCCTGCGATATCGCGTATGCGATATCGCGTATGCGATATCGCGGTCCACCGCCATATCTATAAATAAGAGGCAGCACTCCCTTCATTTCCCAATCCTGGCTAGAAGTAGCGAAGCTCTGGCAGATTGATCACTCCAGAGTTAGAATTTTTCCCATGTGCCTGCAGTAGGAGTCCTAGAGTGAACGGCTCTTTATTCGAGCAGCTTGTAACCTAAACCCAAGTTGTGTATGGCAATAAAGACAAACTTGATTGGATAAACCTTGCTGCACATGGTTTCATTTATTGTTGTTTATTTACTACTTTCCTAGTGCACACAAGTACGACTTGATTACGAGCGTCTACGGACATGTACGGCTAGTCAAGGAATCGGTTGCTTGTCGCAACGCATGAGTACGACTTGATTATGAGCATTGGCTGCTTGGTAACCCAGTAGCGTATTCCAGGATTCTGCGCTTGGTAATCCCAGTGGTAGTCCAATGTGTACGGCTAGTCAAGGAATCAGCTACTCATTGCTAGGCTAGAACGTGTGATAAGTACGACTTAGTTACGAGCACCCATGGGTGTGTTCGGCTAGCTAAGGAATCAGCTTCTTATCACACTTAAGCTAAATATGTGCCTCAGTACGACCACTTCGAGCACTTGCGTTACGTGTGGTGATCCCAGTGATGATTAGTGTTTGGTAAGCCACAGTTGCATAGTTCAGGGTGTGTCCGGTAAGTGGGAACGGATGCTGACGCTAGTTAATTTAGACTTAGGACATTAGTTAGAGTTAGCTTAGTTTCTCAACCCTTTCCTCTGATAGCATAGAAGATAAACTGAAAAATACCAAAAAAATCACATACCTCAGACTTGCTTAACCATACACCGTGACACTTACAAGCAAGCCTGGGAAGACAACGAACGGTTAACCCCAAGTGTTTCTTGTGGCGTTAAGGCATTTAGTTTGTGGAGTTCGATCGGATCGCGCGTGCACGCTCGTATTCGTATGGTTGAGTGTAGGGGTTCCTCACCACTCATCACTTACAAAATTCTCTATAACGTTGAAAAAGGAATTACATCAAAAGGATTAATATATTATAATTCATTGGTGTATATTTATCCACAATCCAAAAACATAGAAATTCTAATGGGATTTAATTATGAGGTTTTATCTCAAAATTTAGTATAGATCTTCATCTCTAATTTTAATATGTACTTTATATTTGTGTTATCATCTAGATTTAGTGAAATCAATGAAAGATGTTATATAAATTGTGAGTTAGGATCTAATGTTTACTTGGTGTTGAAAATTATGTCAAAATTTGATGTACAAATGTATTTTATTTATATCTCTACCTCTATAATGTCTTTTATATTGAAATTTCTAAGAGTCTCTTTTAATGATGTTATCTTTCCAATATAATAAGAATCATTTGAGGATATTTTTTATGAAAATGTTATGATTGATTTACTATCATTCACTCTTTCTATCCTATTTTTAAATTTCTCTTATTTATGTATTAATATTTCCTAATGTAGATTGGGATTTTTCTCTATTTTTTATCAGTAGGTATAAAAAGATGTTAACTTTCAAATGAATCATGAATCTCTAAGAAATTCATAGAGATGTGAGAGTTATTGTACTTTCATCAACAAAGGATCTATTTTTCTAGAATCTAGTTAAGCCATGACTTGGGAAATTTGGATTCTTGGTGAAGTCGATTGAGTGGGTGTAATTCGTTCTTAGATTATGGTTCTTAATATTGCTATTCTTACCCTTTGGTAATGCTGGATATGGGCTTGCTCCTTTTATTTTCATCCATTGTGATTTTTCGAATGGATTTGACTTGTAGTTGATTGTTAGATCTATTGACCATTTCAGGATAACTATTTTGTTGGGCTTGGTATAGTTATTTTAAGCATGCTTGATATTTGGAGAATTTGATCTCTAGAACATGTTAGATTGCTAAACTTTAGCTAATTTGACACTTGTTGAATTATTGGACACCCTAGTTTTTTTAGCCATGTTATTGTTGGCGACCGTTTGGGACGCAACCGCCAACGAGTGTCCTCGAACAGGATTTAGGTGCCTGCTGGTCTCTGGCAACACCAAGGCCCAGATACCTCCAAATAAACTTAGTAGTTAATGTGAGTATGTGTGTGTGCTATTGCGGTGTGTGGTTGTGAAAAATGAAACGATTGCGTTATGTGTAAACTATAGATGACTTATATTAAAGAGATTCAGCCAACTTTGCCAAGTACTGTGAGTTGTTGAGAGTTCCTATTTTGTTCAACTGCCTAGTCTACGTGATCCTTATAATACCTACCTCTAACAAATAAAATTTTGCAAAAAAATTTGAGCACAACTCTGCAAATATACTCCTAATTTTCCCCAAAGAAAGAGATAGTTCCACAAGAAAACTAGAAATAGAGCAAGATTCGATGGAAATAGACAGAAAAGAAAGCAGATTTGTATTGACCTCAAATATTTAAACAAGGTAAAATGACACGAGTAAACACTTCACAATAAAGCTATTCCAAATTCAATATCTATGAATTGTTCAAACTTCCAAGGCTCAAATAAGCAATTTCTTCAAGACAATCCTACTATGCTACCAAAAATTGCTGCATAAACTACCACGTACGAGACTCCATTTTGGCTAGATAATAGATGTCAATGATTGCATTCAACAGAACCTTCAAAAGACTTGACAATTTCTGATTGAAATACCACGAAAATTCACTTTAAAGATAAAAAGAAGTTATTCTGGTCCCATCAAAATACCAAATATTTTCTGAACCCTCTTGACTATTGAATTGTTCAACAGCATGTCTACAAGTAGAGGCTCTCTTACAACAATCCCAATAGCAGTTCCTATATGTTGCATAATAACAAAATTTACTACTAAAATGCTCTTAAGGCTTTTAAACACAAGTGCTTCTATGGCAAAATTTTAATAGAAATTTCTATTGGACAACAAGAACAGTAAGAGCAATATAAAAATCCCAAAATTACTTGCCAAGGATGATACTATCTAAACCGCTAGCTAAACAATTTAAACAAAACAAAAATAAAACATAACTCATAGGACTATGACAAAGACGCTGAAATATTTTCTTTAGCAAGCCATCTTACAAGCAATCTTCTTTAGAAATGCTCTTCTCAAGACCCCAAGTGTGTCTTCAAGTGAGAGCCCAAGTGCTAGCTAGTAGCCTTCCAAAGTGTGATGTATCAAGTATCTTCTCCCAAAAGTCCCTCCTTTTTTGCCCCTTTCCAAAATTCCTTTTATAAGGCTCACATGGTAGTTACATTCCAAAATATCCTAGCTAACTTTTCTCCCAAGTAAGGAGGTTACAACTTACCCATCTAGTTAGGAGGAAGTTATGTAGTTAGGAAGTTATACATAAAGTTAGGAGGAATTTATGCTATCATTAATAAATACTACAAATATTTAATATAATATTACAAATATTTTAACATTAATATTACAAATATTTTTATAGGTAGTAACTTATATAATAATGTTTGAAAAATAATGTTTTGAAGCCTTGGGATAATTAAATTAAAAAGTAATTTTATAACCAGGGCTTCACACTATTAGTGTATGTGATATTATGACCATTTAAAATTTTATTTTTGATGAACTGCAACTCTAGTTTACTGGCATCGGCCCAAAATATCTCTTGACATCTGTCTTGTTGTGCCTTTGTGTCTTTGTTGCCACGTTCAGCGGACTCGTATGCGATATCGAATGCATCGGCGTCGGGCATGGCTACTATTTCAGATGGCAGGTTCCAGGAGGAGTGAATGACATACTGCCTAAAAATTTGAAATGCGTTCTTTGGGAAAAGCCCTGTTTGGCGAGGTAGCAACCTGCAACAAATTATTGGAAGTTACGGCGGTGAGCTGGAAATGTGCCTGTCACTGGAGCTATTTTCTTTGCAGCCTTTATTCTCAACCCGTGGATTTTTTTGCAGTGCGACCACGGCCAGACCTTCACGCGGGGTAGAGGCGGTCATTTTTACAGATTCATTGTGAAATAGTAAGGATCAAAATGTCGAAGTGCAGGTTCGGATTTGAGGGTTTCGACGTAAACAGGCCAGGTCTCCTGGGCGATTCTACCATTCCAGGGTTTGAATCCGCGAAATTGCAAGGGTTTCTATACATACCTTCACCAACTAGAGCCCCCAAGTGACCACTTTGAAGATCATGTCCTGGACAACATCAAGTACACTAGGGGTTTCAACAACATCAATATTGATGGCGATGGCGGCGACAAAGAAGTGGATCCACTGGATGCGTTCATGGCGGGAATCATGAAGAAATGGATGCCTTGAATGCTGGATATGATTCTTACCAGGAGGTTTATGCTGCCACCAAGGTCATCAACGTCACCCAGAGCCATCTCAAGAATGATTCTGACGATAATCTGGTTGTGCCCGATATTCGGAGATTGAGGAGAACACTTCTATTGCCACCCTGACTGTTTTCGAAACTGAAGCTTTCCAGCAGAGTCTGAGAGTTAAGCTTTCTAGATTTTTGCAAGGCAGGGCCAAATATAAAACGTGAACTTAACATGGTTAACAAGGATTTTAATTTCTTATTGATGCATTCATGAACGGGGCGGGCTCTTCTTAATCAATAAAGCTTTTCAATTCTTTTTTTAATCTTCCTATCACACAGAGGCATGATAAATTTTCCTTTCCTTGGTATCATCATTTGAAAATGGAAACACTATATCTTCACTCAACAAATTTCCACATAAAACCTCTGGTATTAAAATATCAATAGGACACAACCATCATATATATATTTTTTATTCGAATATCTTCTATGTCTCATTCGTATTTTATCACCTTCGTTGTTCCATAAAATGGCTAAATGTGCCAAAAATTATACTATGGATCTTTTAGTTATTTTGGGACATGTCAGATTATTGGACCTTTTGGTTTATTTAAGAAATATTGGACTAATGGTCCTCTTGGTTGTTATTCATGATAAAATATGTCATGGGTCCCTTGACCATCAATGTTTGGTTTGTCATCTTTGGATGATTGTTGGGTGTTTAGATGATACCATGGTTGGTTGTTTCTTGTATGTTTGGATGATGGAGTAAGCACTGAGTTTGTAGCTAGTTGGAGATAGGCTTTCTAGAGATGGTTTGATGATTGACCTACACTATAGAATGCATGAGTGTGACTCTTGCTATAGGTCACATCTTGTAAGAGAGGGTGATCCATGACTCATTGACCATTTTGGTTTGTACCTCCAGAACATTAGAGAAGATGTCCTAAGAGACTCCTCTAGCACTAGAAGGTTTGAAAATCTTGAAGGTGATGTTTGAGAGGATGCATTTGGTTTATTGAGACTAATAATAAATCCATGCACATGGTAATTTGATATTTGGTTTGATATATTTTAGCTTTAAAATTTTGGAAAAGTACACATGATAACTTTGATACACATTTGACACTAAGTGTAGTGCATGCTAATCTCCTTGTTTATTTGTAAGTTGATGAATGGAGTAGACAAATGTTTGGTAGTAAACCATTGAAATGGTCAATTAGAAACTTGATTCCACATTTGGTGGAAAAATGTTTGATATTGAATCTTTTGAATGATTTTTTGAAACTTGATTCCATGTTTGATGAATGATCTTAGATGATTGAAGTGTTTGAATGCTTGTATTTGTTTTGTAATAATTTTTTTGTAGGCCACCATGCCCTTCCTAGCACTCATGAGACTTATCCTCAATTCATCTAGAGGAAGGTGCCAAGGTTTCTAACTTAGTGGAAGCTAATGCTCCTATTTTTATGTATAGGTTTTCAAGGCTAGAAAAATCATGGAGTGTATGTGTTACTTTTGTTGATTTCCAAATTACACGATGAAGTTCTATTTAGTATTAAACTATATCTACTAATCCATATATGGATGTGTATTAATTTAATTCATGTACTTAATGATGAGGACATCACCTAGGGCTTGTGTAATCCTCAATATATCTTAGATGAATATGTCCTGTTAGTGTACGTCTTCTTATGTTGAGCTTGTTGATGATTATTCATGAGTGTTTTGGCATGTTTGGGGGTGTTTTGAGCTCATTTTGATAAGTTTATAGGGTTCAAGGATCTATGAAGACTTTTTTGGAGGCATTCAGAGGTTTTAGACCTAAAAATAAGCATCTTTATTTTTGGCCCTGATAGGCAAGACTTCTCCCCATTAGTCAAGACATCTCACCTAATTTCAAGATGTCTCCTCTAACATCTCTACACTTAAGAAAGACATCCCCTATTTCTCCAAGACATCTTGTAAAAATTTTAACAGATGTCAAATTGAATGGTGAATTAGAGGAAAGATTAAAGGTCATACCAAGAAGCTATAAAAAGACATCAAATGCCTAAGGCTAATAAGGCTAATCAGAGAAAGTAGGTTAGTCTCAAGAAGAAGGCTAGTCCAAGAGAGAAGGCTAGTCTTTTATGATATTATGTAAGGAGAGAGATTTTGTAAGAGGAATTTTAGAGCTTATGCAAGAAGGGTTTGAGTGAGAGATGATGAGTGGCAAGATACCCCTACACTCAACCATATGAATATAAGTGTAGCACACACGATCCAATCAAACTCCGCAGACTAAGTGCCTACATGCCCCATGGAACACTTAGGGTTAATCATTAGTTGTCTTCCCAGAATTACTTGTAGTTTTCATGGTGTATGGTTAAGTAAGTCTACGGTATATGATTTTTATATCTTTTTATGTTTTTGTCTCCTATGCTAACAAGGTGAAGGGTTGAAAAACTAATTACTAACTCTAACTAATGAAATAAGTCTAAATTACCTAGCATCAGCATCTGTTCCCACTTACTGTACACCCCCTAAACTAATGCAACCTTGGATACCAAACACTAATCATTGCTGGGATCACCAAGCGTAACACACGTGCTCGAAGTGGTCGTACTGAGGCACTTAACTAGGAGAGAAGGGTTGAGAAGGATTTAACAACTAATAAAGCATGTAAATAATAGATAATAAATAACAGTATTAGAATCTTATTCCATGCACTACAAGGATTATCCATGAAGCTTGTCTTTATTGCCGTACACAAACTTGTGTTCAGGTACAATGTCTACTCGAGTAAAGATCCGTTTACTTTGGGACTCCTACTGTAGGCACATGGAAAATATTCTATCTCTGGAGTGATTAATCTGCTAGAGTTGCCCTACTGTCTAGCCTAGGATGAGGAAACAAGGGAGAGCCACCTCTTATTTATAGATATGATGGTGCACCACAATATCACATATGTGATATGCAATATCATATCCCATCATACCCCCATGACTAAATGAAAAGCTCATCCTCAAGTTCCTTACAATAATATCGGGAAGGTATGGGATTATTGACTCAAATGAAACTAATGGAATGACATGTGAATGGATCATCATTACAAGACACAACAAAACCAGTGTTCATGACAACAAGGGTGAACACCTTATTACATTAACATTAGGCCTCATTTGGCAGCTGAGAAAGAGAGACAGAGAAAGAAGTGTTGTTGTTGCCAATGCCTAGATTGCACCTTTTATTGTCCATCTGTAAGCATTCCAGTGATCTTACTCCTTGCATAGCTGCTTTAGCATTGCTCCATTCCAAGTGTTCCCTCTAGATCCAGTCTGTTGTTGCATGATCACCATCTGCACATACAACACAAGCTTATATTAGCAAGGGTAAATGAATTTCAATGCAGTTGATACCTTGCCATGGTGAAAGGTCCATTGGCTGAGTTTTGGTATGGCTGATTGCAGATCTGGAGATATATTAATGATGACTACTGAAGGTGTAGGGGTTAGGAGAAAATTGAAAAAATTGGGCCCCGTACCCCCATGACTAATCATGAACCTTTGGTAGTGAGAGAATGGAAAAAGAAGAGGAAGAAGAAGGATGGATAAAAAGAGACAACTAGGACATTGATGAAATGGATGTCAAGATGGAAATGAAGAAAATAAAATAGATTGCAAAATGTTAAGGAAAAGAATTTAACTAGTGCACCAAATAGGAATGTTAGTGGGTCCTCCCCAAAGTAGGCTCATGCCCCTAATGCCCTAACAAACCCACATTCAAAGAGTCTGTAGGCTCTGGGAATGTCCTTTGGAACAAGAGTTAAAGTCTTAACCGTAAGAATTTACCAAAAAGAAAACAATGCATCTACCAAAATATACACTAATGATACAACTAACAATGAGGTGAACAATGGAGAGAAGGATGGAGAGAGGAGAATGGAATGGAATCCCAAGGATAAGGTGGTGTATATCCCCTTCTGTGTTGCATGATTAATGTCACTTGGAAAATCTCATTCCAACTCAAGCCTCAAACAAACCACATCCAGTGACTTCGCATAAATGCATTTGGCCAATCCACCCTCGTGAATAACAAAAATGTCTTCACCCAAGAGCCACTACCATTTCTACGAAACAAAGGAGAGAATGGGAAGTGAGAAGGGTCTTAGTTAGAGGAAACATTTTTGATTCCATAACCAGTGCTTGTAGCCCAAGGAATTATTTCGTCTAAGGGGTGTGCTTTGAATTCTCACTTTCTTTGTTTTCTTTCTTTCTTTTCTCTCTTTTTTTCTCTCTTTATTTTTTTTTATTTTTATATTTTTATGCATGAGAACCACACCATGCAAAGACTTATTATTTTTATTATCTTAGCTTTCGATAATTAGGTAACATCAGAACGGTAAGAAAACTCAAGAAGAAAACATCCAAGCACCCAAGAGAATGGCCAACACAAATGCATCAAGTTCCCTTGAAGTCACACCCTTTGCAAACCTTGAGTCCTTCCTTAGTTTGAGAAATACCTAGTCACCGATTTGTTAAAGTTCTTATGAGGAAGCGACTGTACATTTCCAAGCCAAGAGAGACCATAGAATATTGTGGATGAATGGATGAAGTGGACTCATTGCCTTCCATACCAAAAGGACATACCTTAGTATCAACATCATAACTTAAAGGTAAAAACCAAACATTAGCAATCAAATGGAAAACCAGTTTATACCATTGTGAAGAACACTTATTGGGTGACAAACTTACAAGATAGATCACACGCGCACACACACACACAAAAAAATTGGGAAAGTATAATGATGTTGTAAGACAAAAACAAGAAAATTTAAAGAAATTTGTAAAACAAAAACATGTAAAACAAAAAAAATCAAAAATACTAAGGGCCCCCAATGATTAGCATAGGTGGCAATCTCCCCCATGACTGAATTGCAAGGGAGAGATCTGAAATAGAGAGTGAGGTTGCCCACTAGTGGAGGTGTAATTTGTACTGGTAGTTTTTGGGTCACGAAAGGTTTTGTTTGTTGTAAATTAACCAATAACCTTTTATCTAGGCTTTTAGGCTTGTATATCATCATAGCTCCAAAGGGGAAGGTTGTATGAATAATATAAGGTCCTTCCCACAAGGTTTGAAACTTTGTACGTTGTGGTACATGTGTGGGATTCCAGTAAAGGACCTTGTCTCCTGGTTGATATCTAAACCTTCGAATCCTTAATTCATGATGCTCTTTACTATGTGCCTTGTGCAACTCATTTAACGATAGTACAACCAATCTATTCTCATCTAGCATGTTCAGAGTTGCTAATCATTATTTTTGTGCTAGGTCGAGGTCCAGATGAAGTTCACAAGCCATGGATTGTGTACGGAGATCATTATGTATGGGGAGCTTTGGTAGTTTTCTATACACTAAATCATAGGGAGAATAGCCTATAGGGAGCTTCCAAGTGGAGCAGTACACCTAGAGAGCATCATTTAGTTTCATGCTTTAGTCTCGCCTAAATTTGCTAATCATTCATGTTAATATTCTTGTAATCTCCCAGTTAGTAACCTCAACTTGGCCATTAGCTTGGAGGTGATAAGGTGTGGTCAATTTATACTCAACCCCTAGGCGTTGCATCAATTTGTGAAAGGTTGCACCCATAAAATATGTTCCATTATTAGAGATGAGTGCACGCAACATACCAAACCTATTAACGATTTGTTGTTGTACAAACCATGCAGCTGTAGATGATGTGCAGTCTGTTACTACAGCTGCTTCAGCCCATTTGGTTAAGTAATCAACAACAATGATGATATATGCTTTTTCATTGGACATTGATGTAATATGCCCCATAAAAAATATTCCCCATATATCGAAGGGTTCTAATGGTTGAATCCATTGTTGTGGACCCTCCATTCTAGTAGTCATTCCACCATCTCGTTGACAACATTCATAGGATTGGGTGAAATGATGGGCATCCCAGAATAGAGTTTGCCAATAATATCTTGCAAGCAAGACCTTGGTAGCCATTTGTCTCCTAGCATAATGACCCCCACAGGGGCCCTCATGAGCATCTTGGAGAACTTTTAATTGATCTTTATCAGGTACACACCATCGAACCAAGCCATCTGGATAGACTTTATAGAGTTATCCTTTGATTTCCATGAAGTACTTGGTTTTGTGAAGAAACTGTTGTTTCTTCCTAAATTCCAAACCCTGTGGTATTTTTTGGGAAATGAGATAAGTAAGAATGCTACTATACCAATTTATTCCTATGGGTTGATCATTTACTACACCAGTAAAGAGGGTTTCATCAGTAAAATGGTCAAATACAGCATATTCATCCTCTTTGCTATCCCAATGCAACTAAGATAAGTGATCTGCGACTACATTCTCAATGCCTTTGTGATCTACAATGGTTAAATCAAACTCCTAAATAATTACCAACCAATGTATGATACGTGGGCTAACCGTTGGTTTGTTCATAAGGAACCTAATTGCACTATGATCCGTATGGATATATACTTTATAGCCCAATACATAGTGCCTAAATTTGTCTAGTGCAAACACTACAGCCATTAATTCCTTTTTCGTAATCATGTAGTTGAGTTGTGCACAGTTGGCCTTCACGGGGATCAGAACCAGTGTTATGTATCGTTGATCATAAGTTTTGATACTCAACCTCCTCACCATCGTTAGGAGGGGGAACATCATTTGATAGAGAACCTGTTATAATGGGTTCATCATCTCCTATTTCGCTAAGAACATGTAGGGATTTTCCCTTCAACATTTTATATTGGCTCTCCTACCTTAAGTCCCTCATACATTGCACTGCTATGGGATGATAATCCCTCATGTCAAAGTCTTCCGCAACGTATTTAGCATACAATTCTATCATGCCAATCTATGCCAAAGCATGGAGGAGCATGTTAGGGACTGATCAATCTAGAGGTAACATGATGTTACCTTGCAAATCTCTCCATTGCAGCTATTCGTCTTGATGGAGGATAAAGGTAAAGTCTAGAATATACTCATCGAGATGAGTATAGACTATCCGGTATTGTTGAGGACTTGGTAGATTTCAGTTATGTGTTTTTGATTGCCAACTATTTCGTGTATTATCCCTAGGTGATGAGTTGCTTTTGTTAGAAGAAGACATTGTTATTTATTGGTGTGCTAATTTTACCATTATATAAATTTTTTTTTAATTAACCTGAAGGTTTGTTTAGGCTCCCAATGATGTAAGTGATATCCAATGTTCTATTCAGCGCACAAACACATAGTCCCCAGCAACAGTGCCAATGATGAGTGGCGAGTTACCCCTACACTCAACCATACGAATACGAACATAGCACATGTGATTTGGTTGAACTCTGCAGACTAAGTGCCTACACGCCCCATGGAACACTTAGGATTAATCATTCGTTGTCTTCCCAGACTTACTTGTAGTTGTCACAGTGTATGGTTAAGTAAGTCTAAGGTATATGATTTTTATATCTTTTTATGTTTGTCTCCTATGCTAACAAGGTGAAGGGTTGAGAAACTAATTACTAACTCTAACTAATGAACTAAGTCTAAATTACCTAGCATCAGCATCCGTTTCCATTTACCGTACACACCCTAAACCGATGCAACCTTGGCTACCAAATGCTAATTGTTGCTGGGATCACCAAGCGTAACGCACGTGCTCGAAGTGGTTGTACTGAGGAACTTAACTAGGAGAGAAGGGTTGAGAAGGATTTAACAACTAATAAAGCATGTAAATAACATATAATAAGTAATAATAATAAAATCCTATTCTATGCACTGCAAGGTTTATCCATGAAGCTCGTCTTTATTTCCGTACACAAACTTGTGTGCAGGTATAATGTCTGCTTGAATAAAGATCCGTTCACTTTGGGACTCCTACTACGGGCACATGGAAAATATTCTGTCTCTGGAGTGATCAATCTGCCATAGTTTCCCTACTATCTAGCCTAGGATGAGGAAACAAGGGAGAGTCACCTCTTATTTATAGATATGACAATGCACCGTGATATCGCAGCCCATGCGATATCGCGTCCCATCAAGAGGCAAGGAAGAGCACTTGAAAGAGGTTGAGAGAATATCTTATAAGTATCTTGTCTGGGGTTTTACATTCATTTTGAATAATTGAAGATTAGAGAGAACATGTGTGGCCTCTAAGATGCATATCTCTCATAGTCCCTTTGTCTTTCCTCATCATGGTCCCTCAGTCTTCATTCTCTCTTATCAGAATTTGTAGACAAATGTAAGGAAGAAGATGAAGGAGTTCAAGAATGGTGCTACTTGGTCCTTCTTCTATGACTCCTTAAGTCATCCCTTTTAGATTCAATGGTAGTGTTAGTCCTTGAGTTCCTCCTAAGTCTAGAGGCTTTCATATCTCTTCCAAAAGCTTTTACAAGAGTCGAATGAAACTCGGTCTTAATGAGATCTTCAATGCAGATGATCGATGCTTAAGAATGAGAACCATAAGTTTGATAAGGCTTCTTAATTTGGAATATGGCATGTTTTCTTTCTTCCAAGACAATGGTTTGAGGTGCTTTCTTTCCCTTGTCATGCTTATTTCTTGTCTCCATGATGGCATCCCTTCTTACCTGAGCTTCCATTGGTTGGTATGACTTGGTCATGTATTTGATGATGTGGTAGCCTTCTTGCACATGGCTAAGGTTTGACCTCATAAGGTTTTCATGAAGCATTGATGGTGCTATACGTTCTAGTGGCAAGGTAATATTACCCTGTAAATCTCTCCATCTAAGTTATGCATCCTAGTGAAAAAAAAAGTGAAGTTAGGATAGCAAGAATCAATGTAAGTAAAGGATATCCTAGCTTGCATTGATGCACTCCAGTCTTCTTCATTATAATCCTTATATGGACTTTTATTAAATTTAATAGTAGGTGGAGATTTTTCTATAGTTGTAGAAGTGATGTTAATTATTTGATACTTGAGTGTGTATTTTTTGAGAAAATTATTTTCATGAGAAATATTCTTGATGATATTTAATACAAAAAACTTTGTAAAATCAACTACTTAGCAAACATTACCATGTCCCTAGCAACGATGCCAATGATGAGCAATTGGGTATTCAAACACTCAACCATACAAGTCATGAGTATTTACATGCAAATTGATCATAATCCATAAATGGATAATGTAAATATACTAGTAGTTGATATTTTGTTCTTGATTGTTGTCTTCTCACATAGAGTTAGCAAAATGCAAGTTATATAGTTTAACTTTTATTAAGGTATATGATATGATGATATTGTCTAGCTCTTAATATAGCTAAGTGTAAACATGATGAAAATGGATATGAATGCTAAGTCTAAGTGTGATAGAAATATAAATATAATCTAGCCTATAGTGATAAGTATCTATTCCTAGCTTGTCATACACATCTTAGGCTAATGTAACTATCATTGGGATTACCAAGCAAATTCACTACTAAGAAAATCAAGTGAAGTCACAAATGGATTACCAAATGGTTACATGTTCCACTTGAAACCAATTGTACTTATACCACCTTAGTAAAGTACATTCAAAAAGTAAATGATGAACCATGATTTGTCAAGCTCCGATATCGGACCAACAATATCGAATCCAAGATATCAAGTATGTGATATCATGACCTAAATAACAATATCATGACTCTTGTGTGGGCCTATAAATACACATGTGGACACATAGGAAAGTCAGTTAGGAATTAGTTCTTAGTCATTTATTTTTTCAATCATTTGTTAGTTCTTCTCAACCCTTTCTCCCAGTGCATGCCCATAGTGTGATGATTGTAATTTTACAGCACCTTTATTCAAGTGTGACGTACTTGGACATGCACATGACTAGCAATAAAGATTGAGATTAGTTCATAATTACAACATTCACTTAGTTTTAGTTGTTTAATTATTATTTATTGCTTTTGTAATTAATATCTCTTACCCCCATTTCCTATCCTTGTTATTAATCGTGGAATGAGTATGACTTAACCATGAGCATTTAAGTTTGACTACTTGGTAACCCAGTAGTGTACCTAGGACATGCGCTTGGTAATCCCAATGGTAGTGGTACATGAGGTCCAAGATGTATATGGATGATTAAGGAATGAATACTCATCGCACTTAGGCTAGCTTAAATTCTCTCCTCCCATTTCCTCATAGTTAGATTCTCTCTCTCTCTCTTTTAGTCCAATTAAAGTTATTTTCCTTCGCCTCTAGGAGTAGCACTAGTTTACAACCACATCATACACCTCACTTTGGACTAAACCATACGTGACAACATAAATACTAGTCCAAGTGGGAAGATAGCGAACTGCGATCAATGAGTAACTATCTAGATACCACAACTAGCTCATCTACAAAGTTAGACCAAATCGTGCATGAATGCTCATATTCGTATGGTTGAGTGTAGGGCTACCTCGCCACTCATCATTAGTGCCATTGTTGAGGATGGTGCTAGTTATTTAGATTAGTTACATTATACAATATCGTTGTAACAAAGTATTAATGATACATCTTTTAGAAGGATGTAATTGTAACAAATCACACACAAATTTACCACCATGTCTCTCTCACAAGACTATGATAATGCAACAACCACTAAGGCAATTCATTGGAGAACCCACGAACTATATGACGATGAAGATGAAGTTTGGAGTACTCAATCTAATGTAGGGATCTCCTATGAACATTAATGAAGA
Organism: Gnetum montanum; assembly: GCA_015680685.1. NCBI lineage: Eukaryota > Viridiplantae > Streptophyta > Gnetopsida > Gnetales > Gnetaceae > Gnetum > Gnetum montanum. The sequence goes on from MNCI01011203.1 coordinate 355,102, forward strand.
TAACATCATCCCAACTCACAAATGCATAATCTACCTAGTGATGATGAACCCCTATTGGCCACTAAGATCCTAATGCATATACAAGAGGTTGTTTGGATACCCCACATGCATCATAAGAAAAGTTGTCTACACAAGCTTGATTTAAATAACTTTCCTAAGTTTTCCAAAGCTATGATTTAGATCCACAACAACATTTGCAAGCCTTCTATGATGCCTATATATGGAACAATTTTGATAATGGATGGAAAAAACTTAAGCTCTTTTCCATGACACTCATTGGCCAAGTTAAATTATGGTATAGGTCTTTAAAACTGAAATCAATGCAACGTTGGCCAACAATGGTGGAACTCTTCAACAAAAGATATCAAACCTATGCAAGAGTGTCAGCCTTGGGGAGACAAATCCAAGAATGGAAACAAGCATAACATGAAGCCTTAGACATGGTCTTAGAAAGATATTATGCACTGTTAAACAACTGCCCAGGCCATGGCTTCTCCAAGAAGAGGCTAATGTACCATATCATAGATGGGCTCCGTAATGAAACAAGAGAAACCTTAGGGATGTATGCCCCAAGTAAACTATATGAACTATGAACCGATAAATTCAAAGAGCTTAGTAAGCAGCTAGCAAAAGAAGAAGGAGAAATGGCTAAATGGGAGAATGTTGAAAAATCTCAACGGGACCAAAATTTCAACCTAACTAAGGTCCATAATTAGGAAGAGGAAAAGTCACCTCACCTCAAGGAGGTGGAACCATCTTTGCCAATATTACAATCACTAGAAGAAATTGAGGTAGAGATCAATAATATGATGGAGTGGATACATGAAAAATGTGAAGAATACACCAATATTATTAGAGGTAGAGCCATGAAAAACCAAGAAATAGGACAAACTAGACAATCAAAAAGAAGGGTAGAAGAGAATAAGAACTTAACTACCAATCATACATATCAATGTAACATTTTCCTATATGATCACCCAAAAGGTCAATGCCCAATCTTGTTACATTTACATGAGCATTGGGGAAGAATGTTACATCTGTAGTTTGTACAAAAATACTATGTTCAATCACAGTGGCAAAGATCCCAGTCGTGGGGGAGGCCACCCTTGAACTGGTTACACCCTTCATATCATCTGAACCTAAGCACTTATTAGGTTCAAAATCCTATTTCCTAATCCGAGTCAACATCTTCTATCTTACCACATTGTTATTATTCTCCTAAGTACTATCAACCCACATCCTTTCCAACAAGATCACCACCTCATGTGCCTTACACTTCTCCTCACCCTCCATATTCTCATTCTTCACCTCCTTCTACATTGCCACTAGTTGTTCTAGAAGGTTTTGCACCACAACACCAACCTAGTGATGTCACTTGTGCTACTACTATCAATAGCAGTGGAGGTCCTCAACACAAAAACTGTCCTTTCTTTAGGCATGGCTATAGAAAGGAACAACATCATTCCAAGACCACTACATCCTCCAACCCAGCACAAGTCCAACACTATGGTGCATCCTTCTCCTTGAAGCCAACGCCTCATGTTACTTTATCAGGGCCACCAATCAATACTCCAACAACCATGTGGCCCAATGAATCTAGCCATGAGGGATACATATTGATCCTTGCACACCATCTTACGGTCATGGGTGCCATAGTGGGTTAGATCCTTATCACATGATCACATCTTATAATCTACCCCACTATGCCTACTACAATCAAGTGTGTGAACCCCAATTTGTGTATATTCCTACCAACACCTCAAAAGACACCTAGTGGTTTGGATATGTTCGGACTCCAATGTTTCCAAAATGCTTGGATCCAAATTTTTCATTTATTAATTCTAGTCATACTCAATGGTTTAATCATGGGGGATATCCTTTATTCTAACAACCAGAATTAATAAATAATTTTTCTTTTCTTTAACTTTACAATTTTTTTTTCCAATTTTTCATCTTTTAATTTGTTGTTTTATCTTTTTATCTTTATATGAGTAATCTCATCTATAAATAAAACACTCATGTCACTCATTGGTTGAGGTGTTGGTCTATGCTATCAAGTCTCAAGTAACTAATTATTTGGATAGCAAGCCCATCACATCCACCCATCCATTCTATTAATAAGAGGTTATACTCTGGGTCTGATGATATTCTTGACATCATTAAAACTTAAAGTAACTTTGTGTTCATTATGCCCAAAGCAAAGAATGATGGACTAAGAAGGAATGGCTAGGGTGTGACATCAAGGGGACTTGTGTATTCTCTTTGGTGATATCTGTAGGAGTTACCATGCAGCCTAGTTGTACTAAGACCCTTGTAGATCTCACACAAAATAGGAGTAAGAGTACTAGAGGCACTCCATAAAAGAAAACCAAGGCTATTCTAGGGGGTCCCACTGGAAATACATACACCCATGCTTGAAGGTAGGTAGCTTCTCTAGATTAAGCATTAAAAAAAATATAATAAAATAAAAAGAGAAGAGAAACTGTGTCAAAGTGGCCAGACAAAAACAAATGTGCCACAAAGAAATTCCAACTCACTCCTCCCTTAAACAAAATTCCAAGTGATCATACGCCTTGTTGTCATGATGCTCTTATGGTTGTCCATCATTGAATGAAGTAATGTGATGTTACTGATCAGAGGATGGACATGGTCTTGATTTTGGAGTGACAAGCTAATGACACATTAATCATGCCCTACACTCAAGATTCATTGTGCCCTGGGTTAGTTACCTCATGTTACAATCTCTACAATCCCTTCTACAATTCATCCCATCTTGTTGTTCAAGAATTTTTAACTTGTATCTTGTGTGGCATAGAATTCATACCTCATCGCAGTGGTATCTAACATGTGTGTGTTTTGTTGCATCAGTATATATTACATTTAATCCTTCTAGTGCCTACAGACATTTTTAGGTGTGGTTACGCAAGGGCATTATAGGTTGGAACCTACTTTAGGGAGGACCCACTTGCAAGCCTTTTGTAATTTGTACTTGTTGCACATCACCACATCATTTTATACCCTCCGAGCACTTCATTTCCAAATCTATTCTTTTCTTTGTCATCATTTTATCAAACATTCCTCAAAACCATTACGTGTCCTTTGATGTGTCACCTAAACAAACCAAGTCTAACATTAAACTTTTAGGGAAACTTCCTTGAAAAACTTTCTAACTCTAAAATCACACAAAGCAAAGAATTCAACAATTACTAAAGACAATAAGTAAGGTATGAAATAATTGAACTTCTTTCAATAACCTTACTAACAATTGATCTTTGTGTGATTATAGATGGCCCCTAAAAGAGGACAACAAGGAGGACCTTCTCAAGGTGCAACTAAATGCCCAGGGGAAGACAGAAGCCAAGGACCTTATGTAGAACATGCAGAGCAAGAGGTAGAATCATTCAACATCCATCAGGGAACTCCTATCACTACATAAGTTGGCAAAGAAAAAGGTGGAGAGGTTAGGGTCTGAGCTTATGAAGAGGAACAATAGTTGTTTACGACCTAGTATGTCAAGGCAAATCAGATGTTTCTACAACTACCATGTTTGTGGGAAGTTTCGACTCCATCAAACATTGGAGCATTAGTGTGGCCAGCATAGGACCCCCAAACTAAAGAGGAAAAGCTCCAGGCACTTCTTCAAAACCACCAAATCCCAAAAACTGGAGCACAAGACAAGGGGAAGTGACCCATGGAGGAGCCACCGCCACTTGGAACCACATGAGTTCCAATAAAATTTTGTAATTGAAATTTTGTGTTCGTGTTCCAATTTTGTTGTATTCAATTCCCCACTGCAGCATGAATAAATTCCTAGTTAGTCAATAATCCCATACATATCCACTGTGTAATTAATTGGACTTGTTCTCATTTTGTTTAACTCGAGGACGAGTTTTCATTTAGTCGTGGAAGTATGATGAACCATGATTTTTCAAGCTCTGATATCAAACCCACAATATTGGATCCACGATATTGTGACCTAAATAATGATATCAGATACACGATATCATGACTCCTGTGTGGGCCTATAAATACACATGTTGGCGCATAGGAAAGTCAGTTAGGAATTAGTTCTTAGTCAGTTAGTTTTCAGTCAATTGTTAGTTCTTCTCAACCCTTTCTCCTAGTGCATGCCCGTAGTGTGATGATTGTAATTGTACGACACCTTTATTCAAGTGTGACATACTTGGACATGCACATGACTGGCAATAAAGATCGAGATTAGTTCATCATTACAGCATTCACTTAGTTTTAGTTGTTTAATTATTATTTATTGCTTTTGTAATTAATATCTCTTACCCTCATTTCCTATCCTTGTTATTAATCGCAGAATGAGTACGACTTAACCATGAGCATTTAAGTGTGACTACTTGGTAACCTAGTAGCGTAACTAGGACATGCGCTTGGTAATCCCAGTGGCAGTGATACACGAGGTCCAAGATGCGTACGGATGATTAAGGAACAAATACTCATTGCACTTAGGCTAGCTTAGGTTCTCTCCTCCCATTTCCTCGTAGTTAGATTCTCTCTCTCTCTCCTCCTTAGTCCAACTAAAGTTATTTTCCATTGCCTCTAGGAGTAGCACTAGTTTAGAACCATATCATACACCTCACTCTGGACTAAACCATACATGACAACATATATACTAGTTCAAGTGGGAAGACAACGAACTACGATCAACTAGTAACTATCTAGATACCACAACTAGCCCATCTACGGAGTTCGACTAGATCATGCGTGAATGCTCATATTCGTATGGTTGAGTGTAGGGGTACCTCGACACTCATCAGTAAAGTACTTAGAAAATTTAAAAGACTCAATAAAAGTAAACATGCTAAAAAGTAAAATTAAACTAAGTGAGATTTTTTAATGGTGAGAAATAGTCTTGATCTTTATTGTTGATCATTAATTATGCCCAAGAACAATCCACTTGAATAAAGACTTCATATAATTGTTAATCACTACACTGCAAGCATTCACACTAAGTCTAAGTTACGACACAAATTGCAAGAATCTAGCTAAGTGTTGACAAAAGTTGTTCCTTTTGACATGATGATGGGTTGGTATTTATAGGCATGACCAAGGCCTACTATATCACATCTACGATGACCTATGCAAAGCTATGTTATTGTAGATATGATATCATAGCTTACTTACACAAGGGTTTTAATAGTCTAGTAGCAAGATAGTTGGGTAATCCCAAGAGTTGATATACCTATCCAAGACCATGGTAGAAGATCATGTAACAAAAAGTCATTACCCTAGGATAGTTTAGGATTTTACTTTTACCTACATTGATAGTTAGCCTTAGTATAGATTATTTTCTAATTTTAGTTTATATGGGCAAATAACATCATTGATCATATGTTTTGATTGCATTTAATCATATAACATGAGCTCACTGCTAACATGAATAGGAAGATAGCAACCTACAATCAATCCATGCTACTCCTAGACATCTACCACAACGCTTGTAAATCTTACATATGGAAATTGTACATGCTTGCATGAAGGTAGGGTAGGGTGGGGTTGTTGGAACCTAAAATAAGTGAAATATAAGTACACCCCAAGATATATAGTCTAGTTAGAACTTTATATAACTCAGCACTACCCATTGGAATCAAACCGAACCCATGACCTTCCAAATTAAATGTTTTACCATTGAGCTAACACCTCATTGTTATTATTATTATTATTATTTTAATTTCTTTTACATGTTATAATCCAATGCATTTCTTACACAAAACCAACCTAACTTATAACATGCAAATCATGTGCCTACACTAAGAAGTCACGCATCCTTCAACAACTAGAACAATCATGGTGAATAAGATTCTCTCCATAAATAAATGGGCATCATTCAAATATTGTTATATGCCATAATACAACGGGTGCAAATCTTCAAATATTTTTCATCCTCGTGAAGGCCAATGATTAGCATTTATTTTATGAGATGCATCCTTGGAAAACACCATGTGATGTTGGGCTTCTCACATTGGCCTCAAACATGCCTAACATTTCAACACATGCTTTTATTGACCCAAGCGCACACAGCCAAAGGAGTACCTTATTTTCAATTTTATATCTTCTAAAAATTTGAGATTCGTCGCTCGAACCAGAAAATTCCAAAATCGTGCCCGGTTAGACACGCACAAGAAATACGCTGCTCAGAAAAGTCAGAAGAGCCACTAAACGAGTAAATTCGACGTGAACAAGTCCAACGAAACCGATTGCACGCAAAGAACGGCCAAACATGTCAAAATGGGTTTGAAAACCGGAGAAGCATCAAATCTAATTATTGTTACGGAATCAAATCCAATTGCAGCATAATAGTGAAATCAATTCAATTCAGTCCAATTCAGGAGGTTGCTATTTCCGCGACCGTTACGTCTCCACTGACATGTTCGCAAAGTAAATCTTCAAAATAGTTAATCTGGCGCAGCAGGGAACTGCAAATTTATCCATCCACGCATATATACATATAAAATATTGAGCCGCTCACCGGCATTCTCACACACGCAGCACACGTCCGCGTTTTCGAATACGCGTCTGCAATCGTGTCTTTCCGTGTTTTGTTTTTGCATTTCGCTATTAAAAACGCTCCGACTTTTGCCTCGCTCCTGCACAGGTACTCCAACCAGAGGAACTTCCATTTCCATTCCAGGATCATCGATGAGCAATTTAAGGTAGGGAACCTCTGCATTTCGAAAATTTCTCTGTTTCTTTGAATGCTTAATCTTTTATCCTGTGAAATAGGAAATTAGGAATCTGAATACCTGGAGTAGACTAGAGAGCTCGTAGACTTCAAGCTTTTCTTCGTTTCTTTGGAACGTGAATCCGTTTATGCAATGAAATAGGAAATCATTAATCTGGAAAGCTGCTCTTGAAAGTAGAAAGCTGCTAGAATTCAAAATTTGCTCCATGTTTTTGGAATGTGAAGCTGTTTAAGGTGTGAAATATGAAAATACCATCTGTAAACCTGATAGATGCGATTCTTGCACAGACTGCATGCCAATACGTTTTAGTTCTTCCAATCTCTAATTGTTGTTCTGCCTGTAATTAAGCAGCGAGATTACGGACGCTGACATTCTGGCGGCACGGCTGCTGATGAAGATGAGGCATAGCGCGAGCTCGCAGTTGCAGATAATCGATTACTCTGATGCCAGCAGAGTATGCGGAAGAGGAGGAAGATGCAGCAAACGAAATGCCAATGAAATTCATGAGAGCGATGTTTCTGCGGAATCTCGGCCGGAGAAACGCGCGAGGCGGTGGCGCGCGGACTTACTCTCCACAGATTTTCATGATGATCAACTGCGTCCTCGGTACAGACTTGTGTCTGAGATATAAAGAAATTGTTGTTCGAGCTTTTGCCTCCTGTTTGAGCGCCATTCTTTAAATGAAATATCAAGGCTTTTGATTCTCCAAACGGAATTTTGCAAGCATAGATTCCTAAGTCTGCGAACTCTATAGCTCGGGATCGAATTTACTGTTTTCTTTTGTCCGGAATTGTGATCTGCAACATTATCAGAGTCCTGCTGCTGTCGAGATTTTATTCCAGATTCATTTTTCATTGCGTTGATTTTATCCTCCGGCACCAGATTTCGCATTCTATGAAAAATCAGATTTTGTAGAGAAAATTGGATTATGCTCATGCTGGAGATAACTGCATCGCCGGCACAGTTGAGGAAAACAGATGTCAGTCACGTGGGGTTGATTTGGACTCGAAGAGGTCATTAAGTTATGCAAGTTATTTTCCTTTTTAAGTATATATTGGATAGTTAAAGTTGATATTGATATTATGTAGAAAAGTGTTATATTTTAGCATAATGCATTACAAATCTTAACCAATAAGCTATATACTTTATGAAATTTGTTAAAGATTATTTGGTTCAATAATATTATAGATACATGGCATTAAGCTACAAATAAGACATAGTTCACTTGGGTAGAGCATGTGGTGCATGGTAGTGCAAGTTACACATAGCCCTCTTAAAGAGGGCTTTATTGAGATATATGCCACATAGGGGCATGGTAAAAGTATATGGTGTTAAATGGACAACCAACAATAGAAAATCCTTATCCATTGCTCTACCTACCTTAATAAGTTAGCCTATTGATGAGTGGCGAGGTACCCCTACACTTAACCATACGAAACGAGCGTAGCACGCACGATTCAGTCGAACTCCACAAACTAAATGCCTACATGCCCCATGGAACACTTGGGGTTAATCATTCGTTGTCTTCCCAGACTTACTTGCAGTTGTCATGGTGTATGGTTAAGTAAGTCCAAGGTATATGATTTTTATAGTCTTTTCTGGTTTTTCTCCTATGCTATCAAGGTGAACGGTTGAGAAAGCTAACTAACTCTAACTAAGGACTGAGTCTACATTAACTAGCGTTAGCATCCGTTCCCACTTACCGTACACACCCTAAACTATGCAACTGTGGCTACCAAACGCTAATCGTTACTAGGATCACCACACATAACGCACGTGCTCGAAGTGGTCGTACTGAGGCACTTAACTAGCCTAAACGTGATGAGCAGCCGATTCCTTGACTAGCCGTACACATCCGTAGATGCTCGTAATCAAGTCGTACTCATCTTGCGTTCTAGGAGTTGAGGGTGAGAGAGACTAATCATGATGAGCAACCGATTCCTTGATTAGCCTTACACATTCATCAATGCTTGTAATCAAGTCGTACTCATGCCGTGCTAATGCAGGTAATAAATAACAGGTAAGAAATAACAAGTAATAAATCCTGTTCCATGCACTGCAAGGTTTATCCACAAAGCTCGTCTTTATTGCCATACACAACTTGCGTTCAGGTACAAAGCTGCTTGAATAAAGATCCGTTCACTTGGGGACTCCTACTATGGGCACATGGAAAATATTCTATCTCTAGAGTGATCAAACTGCCAGAGTTTCCCTACTTTAAGCCTAGGATGGGAAATAACGGGAGTGCCACCTCTTATTTATAGATTTGACAGCGGACCGCGATATTGCGTATGCGACATCACAGGGGACGACGCGATATCGCGGTGGCTGCGATATTGCGTACGCGATATTGCGGCTCATGCAAATCACGTTTCATCATACCCCCATGATTGAATGAAAACTCGTCCTTGAGTTCCTTACAATAATATCGAGAAGCTGTGGAATTATTGAGGGGAATGGAACTAATGGGATGACATGTGAACGAATCATCATTACAAGACTTGAAAAAATTGGTGTTCATGACAACAAAGGTGAACACCTTATTACAATGACATCAGACCTTAGTTGGCAACTGAGAAAGAGAGAGAGAAAGAAGTGTTGCTGCTGCCAATGCCAAGATTGCACCTTTGTTGTCCATCCATAAGCGCTTCATCGATCTTGCTCCTTGCATCGCTACTTCTAGCACGGCTCCACTCCATGTGTTTGCTCCAGATCCAATCCGTTGTTTGTATGATCACCATCCGCACACACAACACAATCTTATATTAGCATGGGTAAATGAATCATCATGTAATGGATACCTTGCTGAGGTGAAAGTCCATTGGCTAGGTTGTGGTATGGCTAATACAGATTTGGGGATATATTAATGATGACTACCGAAGGTGTCGGGGTTAGGAAGAAAATCAAAAATTTCGGGGCTAGGAGAAAATCGAAAAAATCAGGTCCCATACCCCCATGACTAATTGCGAACCTCTGATAGTGTTAAAATGGAGAAAAAAAGGGAGTAAGAAAGATAGATAAAAAGGGACAACTAAAAACATCAGTGAAATGGATCTCAAGATGGTAATGAACAAAATAAAATTAATTGCAAAATGTTAAGGGAAAGAATTTAAGTAATGCTCCAAATAGGAATGTCAGTGGGTCCTCCCCAAAGCAGGCTCATGCCCTGAATGCCCGGACAAACCCACATTCCCAGAGCCTACGGACTCTTTGAATGTTGTTTGGAACAAGAGTTAAAGTCTTAACCGTGAGTGTTTACCAAAAATAAAACAATGCATCAACCAAAATATATACACTAATGATACAACCGGCAATGAGGTGAATAATGGAGAGAATAGAATGGAATGGAATCCCAAGAACAAGGTGGTGTACAGCCCCTTGTGTAGTTTATGATTAAAGTGACTTGGAAAATCTCATTCCAACTCTGGCCTCAAACAAACCACTTCCAGTGACTTCGCATCAATGAATTTAGCCAAACCATCCACTTGGATAACAAGGATGCATCTCCAAAGAGCCACCACCATTCAGACAAAAGAAAGGAGAGAATGGGAAGCGAGAAGGGCCTTAGTTAAAGGGAACACTTTTGGTTCCATAACTAGTGCTTGTAGCCAAAGTTTTATTTCATCTAAGGGGTGTCCTTTGAATTCTCACTTTTTTTTCTTCTTTTTTTTTTGTGTTTTCTGTTTTTATGTGTGAGAACCACACCATGCAAAGACTTCTTATTTTTATTGTCTCAGCTTTCGATAATTGGGTAACATAGGAATAGCAAGAAAACTCAAGAAGAAAACATCCAAGCATCCAAGAGAATTACCAACACAAAAGCATCAAGTTCCCTTGAAGTTACATGCTTTGCAATCCTTGAGTCCTTCCTTAGTTTGAGAAATACCCAGTCACTGATTCGTTTAAGTTCTTATTAGAAGGGGACTATACATTTCCAAGCTGAGAGAGACCATAGAAATGGGTGGATGGATGGATGAAGTGGTCTCATTGCCTGCCATATCAAAAGAAACATACCTTAGTATCAACATTGTGACTTAAAGGTAAAAACCAAACATTAGCAATCGATATGAAAATAGTTCATACCATCATTTCGAACACTTATTATGGGGACAAACTTACAGGGTGGATCACACACACACACACAAAATGGAAAAGTATAACGATGATGTAAAACAAAAACTAGAAAAGTTAAAGAAATTTGTAAAACAAAAACTTAGAAAAGTTAAAGAACTTTGTAAAACAAAAATGTGTAAAACAAAAACATGTAAAACAAAAACGTGTAAAAAAAATCGAAAAAGAACTGAGGGCCCCATCTGATAAGCATAGGTGGCCATCTCCCCCATAATTAAGTTGTAAGGGAGAGATTTGAAATAATGAGTGCCTGTTTGAATTTCTAAGAAGTGTCCAACTTCTCCCAATTGATAATCTTAGATTAAGGGGTAGAAGTTGGAGACGCTCATATTCTAATGTATATATGCTTTTGTTATGGGCGTGGGTTTCTGTAGTTCGTTCCATGCATATTTGGTTGCTCCTTCAAGTAGCTGTCAACCACAGGGTATCTACTACTAATTGTGTGGTTGCTACATACAGGCATCTTTGTTTCAATGTCTCAATAGCACACCTGTCACATGGAGGCATTTCCTCCATGTCATCACCCGATGAATCACTGTATGTGATGCATGGAACTTTCCTCTTCTCGATCTTTCCACAAATGTTTATCTTAGAGATTTCCAAGGAAAGATTGCAGATCCTAAGGCATGCATCTACCGTACTAAGCCATGCCCTTCCCATTATAATTGGGAAGTCCCCTTCATTGTTGTT
>MNCI01011203.1:378911-424674 GCA_015680685.1 Gnetum montanum
TCACTTCGACATTACCCAATTATCGAGAAGCTAAGCAATAAAAATAACAAAGTCTTTGCATGGTGTGGTTCTCACGCATAAACAAATAAAAAATAGTGAGAATTCAAAGAACACTCATGAACTAACCATTTGGGCTACAAGCACTGGTTATGGAACTCAAAACAAAATTTTTCCTCTAACTAAGGCCCTTCTTGCTTCCCAATATCTTTTGCTTCATTTCGTTGGAATGGTGGTGACTCTTGGGTGAAGGTATTCTTGTTACTTCAAGAGGATGGATTGACCGAATGCATTAATGCAAAGTCACTAGAAGTGGTTTGTGGAGGCTGGACTTGGAATGGGACCTGCTAAGTCACATTAACCATGAACTACACAAGGGGCTATACAGCACCTTGTTTTTGGGATTCCATTTCATTCTCTTCTCTCCATCCTTCTTTTCATTATTCACCTCATTGCCGGTTGTATCATTAGTGTATATTTTGGTTGATGCATTATTTTTTTTTCGTAAATTCTTACGATTAAGACTTTAACTCTTGTTCCAAATGACATTCCCAGAGCCTATGGACTCTTTGAATGTGGGTTTGTCAGGGCATTAAGGGCATGTGCCTGCTTTTGGGAGGACCCACTAACATTCCTATTTGATCCACCAGTTAAATTCTTTCCCCTAACATTTTTGTAATCTATTTTATTCTATTCATTTCCATCTTGACATCCATTTCATCGATGTCATAGTTGTCCCTTTTTATCTATCTTTCTTATTCCTTTTCTTTCTCCATTCTATTGCTACTGGAGGTTCGTGATTAGTCATGAGGGTACGGGGCCCAATTTTTTCAATTTTCTCCTAGCCCCTACACCTTTGGTAGTCATCATTAATATATCTCCAGATCCGTATAAGCCATACCATAACTCAGCCAATGGACCTTTCACCGAGGCAAGGTATCAACTACATTGAAATTCATTTACCCTTGCTAATATAAGATTGTTTTGTGTGTGCAGATGGGAATCATACAATAATGGATTGGATCTAGAAGGAACATTTGGATTGGAGCAGCGCTGAAAGTAGCCATGCAAGGAGCAAGATCGATGGTGCGCTTACCAATGGACAATAAAAGACGCAATCCTGGTGTTGGTAGTAGCAACACTTCTTTCTCTCTCTTTCTTAGATGTCAAATAAGGCCTGATGTCAATGTAATAAGGTGTTCACTCTTATTGTCATGAACACCAGTTTTGTCATGTCTTGTAATGATGATCCATTCACATGTCATCCCATTAGTTTCATTTTGAGTCAATAATCCCATACCATACCAATATTTTGTAAGGAACTCGAGGATGATTTTTTATTCAATCATGGGGGTATGATGGGATGCGATATCGCATGGGCCACGATATCGCATCCACCGTGATATCGCATCCCACATGATATCTCATCCCACGCGAAATCGTGTATGCGATATCACGGTGCATCGTAAAGTCTATAAATAAGAGGCGGCTCTCCCTTGTTTTCCATCTTAGGCTTAGATCGTAGTGAAAATCTGGTAGTTTGATCCCTCCAGAGATAGAATATTTTCCATGTGCCCGCAGTAGGAACTCCAAAGTGAACGGATCTTTATTCGAGCAAATATTATACCTGAACACATGTTTGTGTATGGAAATAAAGACGAACTTTTTGGATAAACCTTGCATTGCATGAAATAGGCTAATTAGGAATTTATTTATTGTTATTTACTATTTTCCATTTAAATGCTTTATTAGTTATTAAATCTCTCTCAACCCTTCTCTCCTAGTTAAGTGCCTCAGTATGACCGCTTCGAGCACGTGCGTTACGCTTGGTGATCCCAGCAACGACTAGCGTTTGGTAACCACGGTTGCATTGGTTCAGGGTGTGAATGATAAGTAGGAACGGATGCTGACGGTAGGTTAATTCAGACTTAGTTAGTTAGTTAAGGTTAGTAATTAGTCTCTTCAACCCTTCACCTCAATAGCATAGGAGATAAAACTGAAAAAGCTATAAAAATCATATACCTCAGACTTACTTAACTATACACTATGACAACTACAAGTAAGTCTGGGAAGACAACGAATAATTAACCTTAAGTATTCCATGAGGCGTGTAGGCAATTAGTCTATGGAGTTTGACTGGATCGTGCATGTTATGCTCGTATTCATATGGTTGAGTGTAGGGGTACCTCGCCACTCATCAACTATCTTAATGAAATTGCCTATTTTGAGCATAGACTATTTAAGAAAATATTTGGTATTTTAAGATAATTGAAATAGATTCTTTATTTTAAAGTGTATTACCTTGGTATTTCAATCCTTAAATTGTCAATTTTTTTAAGGATCTATTAAATGCAATTCTTGACAACCATTAACTAGCCAAAATAGAAGTTCATACTTTATCATTTATCATTTTTGATTGTGTAATAAGATTTTTCTTTATGAAATTGCTTGTTGAGCCCAGAAAGTTTGGAAAATTTGTAGTTATTAAATTAGGAATAGCTTTATTGTTAAGTGTTTTCTCATGTCAATTTATCTTGCTTAAATATTTGATATTTCATGCAATTCTGCTTTATTTTCTTTCTTTTCCTAATTTCATTAAATCTTTCTCTATTTCTATTTTTCTTGTAGAACTTTCTCTCTAGGGGAAAATTAGGAGTAGATTGATAGAATTGTGCTCTAAAGTTTTTGCAAAATTTTATTTGTTAAAAGTATCGTACTTTAGGGACCATATAGACTAAGTGATTGAATAAGATGGGAACCTTCAACAACCCATAGTATTTGACAAAGATAGTAAAATATTTTCTATGATAGTTGATTATAATTCTATACACAACCCAACCATTTCAACATTTGAAACAATAAAACACATACTCACATTTAGTACATTTCATAACTACTAAGCTTATTTGGAGGTATATGAGAGACTAGTATTTGAAGAACACCTTTGATCCCATGACTTCCAAAAGTTATGAGATCGGTAGTATAGTTCCAAATACTTGCCAATACTTTCTTTTGCATAATCACAAGTAGACTAACCCAGTCACTATATGTAATGGGATAGATAAACCCTACCTTGAGGAGTTGTTTAATCTCCTCCTTGATCATTTATTTGAGTTTGGAGTTCAACGATCATTGTGGCTGCCTCTTTAACCTTATGGAAGGATCCATATAGATGAAGTGCTAGCGTATCCTAGGATCAATCCTAGTGAGTTCAAGATATGACCAAGTAAAGGCTATTGGCCATTTGTTAACCACCTTCAATAGCTTCTCTTTTTATTTAGGATTAAGATTGACATTAATTATCACTAACTATTCATTATTTAGAAAAGCATATTTCATGCCAGTAGGTAGAGTTTTCAACTCTAGGGGATCCTATTTAAAATTTTCATGGATTTCCAACTCTTTTCAATTGGTGTCATTAGGTTCATCATTGGAGACTTGGCGAATTAGTATGCAATGTATAACACATAGCTATTAAGTACCTTGTCTTGCTAGTGGTTACACTCGACTAGGCTGTGATTGTCGTAGATTGATCCCTTTAGGAGTGTTAGCAAAAAGGCTGACAAATAGGATAAAATAGATAAGTAGTCCATTAAATTGGAAAAAGTTCAAATAGGATGAAATGCTTGAAGAGGGTGTAAAAATTCACAACAGTAACAATAAAAGGTTTCACTGAAAAACATTATGAAAATGCACACAATTGGATGTCATTCATGAGGTAAACAAAAGGATTTGATTATAAGAGTGTTTAAGGATAAAGAACTTAACTAATCCAACTAAAAGATATGCAAGTGGGTCCTCCCCAAAGTAGGCACTGACCTTTTATTACCCTTGCATAACTTCAAACCAAGGAGTCTATGGGCCCCATGGATGATTAATGGTTATGGAGGGTTAAGTACAAAAACCTAAAAGAAACTACCTAATAATTTTGACACATCAATCCAGGACATCAAACAAGAACATGAAAATGGAAGTGAGCTGAAACATGGAAAGAATAAATGGATGAGAGAGAGTGGAACGAAGTTCCCAATTAAGGTTACATGAAGTCCCTTGTGAATTTTATGGTTAAATAACTTGATAAGATCTATCCTTAGTCTAGAACAAAACCAACCACATTCAATGACTTCACATCATCATTCTAATGCTAGTTCATCCCCTTGAGATATAAGAGTGCTGCCATAGAACAACCACCATTCCTTATTAGAGAAGAAAAGAGAAGTAGGAAGTGAGGAAGGGCCTTAGTTAGAGAGGACCTTCAGGCATAGGTAACATGTATTTCTAGTCCTATAACTAGTGGTTGTAGCCCTTTTATTTTGTCTAAGGGATCTACTTTGAATTTTCATCAGGTTTTTTTTTTGATGAGAACCACACCATGCAAAGACTTATTCAATTTCCATTATTGGTTGACATGGAATGGTAAGAAATCCATGAAAAAAAAACATGTACCCAAGTAAGTATAAAAGCACAAAGAATACCAAATCCCTTTGAATTCATACTATATTCAAACCTTTGAATCCTTTTCAATTCCATAAACTACCAAAGTCACAATTTCATTATAGTTTTGTTAATAAAAAAAGGACTACACATTTCCAAAACAAGAAAAACCATAGATTTTATGGATGGGTGGATGTTATGGACTCACTGCTTATTGCATGAAAAAAAAAACAATGTCCTCATTATCAATAACAAAATTCAAAGCTAGAATCTAGACACCAACAATCAAATAATAACGTAGTGCATATCACCATCAAGCAATGAATCACCATTGTGCCTGCCACTTATTAACAAAAAGTTAGAAAATAACACTAGAATAAAAGAAAATATAAAATAAAGTGTAAAATATTAAAGAAATAAAAAATTTACTAATGATGTTGTAAAACAAAAATTAGAAAAGATTAATAACATAAAAATAAGTTGTAACATAAATAATTTGTAAAACAAAAAGTTGCAAAAAAAATGTGTAAAATAAAAATGGTGAAAAACTAAGGATTTTCTGATATAGTTAACATGGATGGCCATCTTCCCCATGACTAAGTTGAAAGGAGGAGATCTGAAATATTGAGTGTGGTTGTCCATTCGATGAGGCATTTGTTGTATTTTCTAGCTTATGCTCATGGAAAGGTTTGACTTGTTGTATGTTGACCAGTTGTTTCTTTTCTAGGCTCTCAGGTTTGTAGATCATCATGACCCCAAAAGAAAAAGTTTCATAAATTATATAAGGTCCTTCCCATAATTTCTAGAACTTATTTTGTTGAGGTACATATGTGGGATTTTAGTAGAGAAACTTATCTCTTGGTTAAAGTTTGACTTTTCTAATTTTAAGATCATGGCGCTTTTGTTGTAGGCCTTATGCAACTCTTTAGATGATAGGGCTGCCAATCAGTTTTTGTCTAGAAATTTGAGATTCATCAATCTTTATTTTTGTGCTAGACTCAAGTCAAGGTTGAGGTCATAAGCTATTAAAAGTGTACAGAGCTTAGATTGAATAGGAAGGATGGGTAATTTTCTATACACAAGCTCATAAGGAAAGTATCCTATAGGAAGTTTTCATGTTAAGCTGTAGGCCCAAAGGACATTGTTGAGTTTCATGCTCTAGTCTTTCCTATATTTTCTAATATTTCTTGTTAGAATCCTTGTGATTTCACTATTGATAAACTTAGCTTAACCATTGGCTTGGGGATGGTAGGATGTTGTGAGTTTATGTTCAACCCCTAGGCATTGCATGAGCTTCCAAAAGGTAGTGCTTGTAAAGTGAGTTCCATTATCAAAAATTAATGCACATAGCACACCAAATCTATTTACAACATCTTTTTGTACAAACTGAGTAGCAGTAGAAGATGTATAGTCGATGATGGCTACTACTTCTACCCATTTTGCATAATAGTCAACAGTGACTATGATGTACACCTTTCCATTTGACATGGGTGTGATGGGACCAATGAAGTTAATGCCCCAGATGTTAAAGTGCTCCAATGGTTGAATCCATTGTTGAGGTCCCTCCATTCAAGTAGTTATTCCACCATCTCATTAGCATCATTTACAAAAGTGGACATAATGATGAGCATCCCTGAAAATTATTGGCCAATAGCACCCTATCATCAGGATCTTAATGACCATGCATCTTCTAGCATAGTGGCCTTTGCAAGGACCTTCATGAATGTCATGAAGAATACATAGTTGATTAGCATTAGGGACACACCAATGAACTAGTCCATCAATGCACACCTTGTAGAGATGTCCATTAATCTCCATGAAGCATTTTACCTAGTAAATAAAATGTTGTTGCTTTTGATGGTCCAATCCTTGTGGCATCTCTTGAGTGAGAAGATAGGTGAGAAACATTGGGAAATTGTTCAATTATACCCTAGAAAATAGGATTTTTTTAGGAAACATATTAGATAGTGGGCTTTCTTCCTCTTTGTTGTTCCATTGTAACTAAGACAAGTGATCAGCAACCACATTTTCAGTGCCCTTTTGATCTACCATCATGAGATCAAATTCTTGTAAGATTGCCATCCACTATATGACATGGGAACTCACTATTGGCTTATTCATCAGGAAGTGGATGGCA
Source organism: Gnetum montanum (assembly GCA_015680685.1). NCBI lineage: Eukaryota > Viridiplantae > Streptophyta > Gnetopsida > Gnetales > Gnetaceae > Gnetum > Gnetum montanum. The sequence continues at coordinate 385,480 of MNCI01011203.1, forward strand.
TTATGGTCTGTGTGCACAAACACTTTGTATCCAAGCACATAATGCTTAAAATTTTCTAGAGTAAACACCACTGCCATCAATTCTTTTTCTATGGTGGTGGAGTTTAGTTATGCACCCATAATGCTTTAGCTAGCATAGTGGATGTAATATGGATGTTTCTTGTCATCCATCTACATAAGCACAACTCCTAAGGCATAATTTGATGCATTCTTCATAACATAAAATAGTCTAGACTTATCAGGTACTTGTAGGGTTCGAGTTTCTACATGTTTCTCTTTCAGCTATTGGAATTCTTGTTTGCATTCTATAATTTAGACAAATGAAGCATCTTTCTTTGTTAGCTCTACCAACGATTTTGCAATCTTAGAGATTATCTTTATGAATCAATGATAGTAGCCAGTATGTCCAAGGAATGATCAAACATCTTTGACAATTTCCAATTGGCGAGTTATTCCTTGGATGACCCTTATTTTTTCAAGGTCAACCTCAATTCCTACTTGTGATATTTTATGCCTCAATACAATGCCTTCCTACAACATCAAGTGGCTATTTTACTAGTTTAGCTTGAGGTTTGTTTCAACATATATTTTTAGCACTTACTCAAGGTGGTCTAGGGCTTGCTCAAATGTAGCTCCATAAGTGGAGAAGTCATCCATGAAGACTTCCACATCACTACCAATCTACTGTTGAAAAATGCTTAGAACTAGGTATTGAAATGTAGCAGGAGCATTTCATAGACCAAATGGCATCTTGTGATATGCAAAAGTCCCTCAAGGACTCATGAATGTTGTCTTGGCCTAGTCTTCTAGTGTAATTTGAATTTGGTTATAGCCACTATAATGATATAGAAAATTGTAGTAGCAGTGCCCAAATATTATGTCTAACACCTGATCAACAAATGGCAATGGAAAATGATCCTTAAATGTTGCCATATTTAGTAGTCAAAAATCGATGTAGACCCACCACTTGCCACCATTTATGGATACAATCACAAGTGAACTAATCCACTCACTATCCACAATGGGATAAATGAACCCTGCCTTGAGGAGTTCAGTTTTCTCTTTGACAATCAACCCTGCCTTGTGGTTTAATTTCCTCTATGGCTATCTCTTTGGCTTCATGGCCAAATCAGTGTAGATGTGATGCTGGCATATCCTAGGATCAATCCCTATGAGTTTAGTATATGACGAGGAAAAAGTTGCTAACCATTTTTCAACTACATTCAACATCTTTTTCTGCTTTGGAGCAAGATTTGCATTGATTATGACTAGATTCCCATTCTTTAAGAACACATATTTCATGCTAGCTGGTAGAGGTTTTAGTTCAAGGGGCTTTTACTTAAAATTTTTAGGAATTTCCAACTCTCCCCAGTAGGTATCATCATTTGCATCATCGAAGAGTTGGCAATGAACTTGCTCTAGTTCATCCATGCTTACGACATATGCACATGTCAGGCTCTCTCTATCAGTTTCATCAAAATTATGTTGCTTTTAGAATTAGTGGTCAGCCACTAGTTTCCCTTCTATTTTATGGCTAATGCATACAATACCTTTGAATTTTTTCTTCTGGTGCACATTGCTTGCATGCAAAGATGGATGTTCATTTTATACCTAGAGTTTTTGCATACAATTGCACCCTGTATCGCTATATGCGATACATGGAACTTTCTTCTTCTCAATCTTCCAAATGCATTTTTTTAGATATTTCTAGAAAAAGATCTCTGATGCCAATTCTTACAACAACAGTGCTTAGCCATGCCCTTCCCATGATGATTGGGATGTCCCCTTTACAATTCTCCACTTTGAAGACTAGGAAATTAGTAGGATAAGACCACCTACAAACAGTGGTCATAATGTCTTCTACTAGTCCGAATGGAATAGTAATAGATTGGTCTACCAATTCTAATCTAATATTTATCTTCTTGAAAGGAGGTAGGTTCTATGTAGTATAGATCTTATGAGAGATCAGGTTGACACTGAAACTAGAATCAAGAAGAGCTTTGTATGGTTCATTCTTAGTTAATGAGGACTTCTAGGATTAGCTAATTTTCTAGAAAGGTTTTCAACATAGATCCAATCATATATAGCATGAGTATGCATCATAGTGTAAATCCTGGATGATGTTTGGATTGAAGGGGACTCAAAATAATTTGATATAGAGGAAGATAGAGGAATAGGATTGTCAACTGCAAGTGTATTTGAGGGCTTAGGTGGACTACATGGTTGGAAGAAAGGTCATTTCTTTGAGTGACTATCCAAACCACTCGATTGATGAACTAGTTGTAGATTAATGGCCTTGGTAGTGTTGTATTATTCCAATTGAGTGGTGAGTTCACCCTACATACATGAAGTAGGTGGTAGTTGTGTAGTTGAAGAAAGGAGATGTGTAGGAACAGGAGGAGGATAAAGGTAAAAGGTGGTATCCCTTCTTGCATGTGTAGAATAACTTTGATAATAATTAGAAGTGTGGTTGTGAGATTGGAAAGTAGAAACATGATTAGAGAAGTCATGTGGAGACAAAGGTTGCTAAACATAGTACCCATATGGATCAGGCCATCTGTAAGGGTATTACTATTTTGGTGGTACCAGTGCCCATGACTATGGTTTCTACCACTATTGATATTGCTCATATTATTGCAGTAGAGTTCTACCTGGATAATATTATTATTTTTGGTGGAACTACCTAGAGTTACCTTGAGGATAAGGTAATCTTATAGATGTTTACCTTTGTGTTAGTCATGAATTCAAAGCATACACTTCCAAACTCCTGTAAGTGTGACACTATGAGGCAACATCCCTTAGGATGTTCATACTAGTAGATGTCACATACACCATCATCATCTAATTCACTTTTTGCAATTTTTTCTATTATAGTAATTTTTCCCTTACCTTTTTGATAGGCATTTTCAACTTCTTTGTGCCTTCTATGCTCATGATCACTACTTTGTTCTTTGGAATCTTTAGTAATTTTTAGGATAACTTTAAATCTACTATCTATGGAGTCTCATAACTAGTCAACCTTCGCCATAATTTTGAATTGAAATTTTTGAAGTGGTAAGGCTTTCATATTCATCACCTCTTCAAGTGCTAGTTCTTCCTCACTATCACAAAATTGAACCTGCCTCTTGTGAATGGAAGGATCATGATTATACTCTTCTGCACTTTCTCATTTTCTCAATTCACCTTCCTCTTTAGCTACCTGCTCGATTAATATTTGGATCTAATAGGCACTTAACTCTGATAGTTGTCCTTGGGCATAGATACCAAGGCTTCTCCTCATTTTAGATCAAAGCTCATCTACAATATGGTGAAGCTGATCTAGTTGAGAGTAACCATTTCCAAGACATTTGTACATTAAGGAATAGTATTGGCCAATGGTAGCATCCAAGGATTTGTGTATTCATTGTTTCCATCCTTGGATTTTCCTTCTCAAGTTGGACACTCTGGAGTATGTTTGATATTTATCATTGAACAATTCAAGCATTGTACTCCATCATCTAATAGATTCTAGTTCTAAGAACTCGTCCCAATTTTCTACTTCTTTAATAAGTATCCATGGGAACAACTTAAGTTTATGTCATTCATTCTTTATGTTTTGCAAAGCACATGCATCTTAGAAAGCTTGGAGATGGTTCTGCGGATCTACGTTATATTACCCTTTGAACCTAGGGATATTGTTCATATTTATTCTTTTGATTTGACTATCCTTTACATGCCTTTTTGGAATTTGTACTAGCTCTGGAATGTTTAGCATACTTTAGGTAGCAAGAAAACGCTCATTAAGGCCTTGATTTTGGTTCTTATGTTGCCCTCTAGTACTCCTTTGTTCATGGCAATTTTCCTCTCTTAAACGTCCATGCCCTTGGTCTTGCCTTATCTAATGGTCCCTTTGATCATTTTAGTCCCATTGGTCACCTTCATCATAGTTTCATCTCATGTGTTTGTGATCAAAGCTAGAAGTAGAAGAGGATGATGACAAAGGTGAAGAGGAAGGAGGACTAGCATCATCATGATTCCTACTACCACCTCTTTGATGATCGTAACCATGATCACAATCTTGTTTCTTGTTTGCATCCTTTTCTTGACTTGCCTCTTTGGATCCTTCTTTGTCATTGGATCCATTCTTACCAAAACTAGGCTTGTAAATCATGGACTGTAGGTTCTACTTTTTACCTCCTTCACCAAAGTTAAAGAGAGAAATTTCACTAAATGGAAAATCCTCAGAGAAGGATTCTCCACCATCTTTTTGGTATAATAGGACTGGAGAATCATTAAATCCTTCTCCCTTCATAGATTCATAACATTGTTCTAACTAGCAATCCTTGAGATGTTATGCCTCAGTGGGATGATAATCCCTAGCATCACTATCCTACACTACATACTTAGCATGAAGTCCTTGGAGACCTCATCGTATAAGCATTTTTTGGAGCATTGCAGGAACGGATCGATCGAGCAGCAACACAATGTTGCCCTCTATGTCATGCCACCACAGATGTTCTTCTTGCTATAGGATGAAGATGAAATTTGGTACATACTCATCAACATGAGTATATACCACTTAGTATTGTTGAGGCACTAATGGATGTACTTCATCAAACTTGGATGAAGAATTCCTTCTATGAGAAGAAGACATTTTATGTTAGAAAAATAAAAATGCAGTGTGCTTCTTAAAATTGTTGTAGTAATCTTAAGATGTGATGTGACTTTAAGGTTCATTCCAACGATTTGAATAATTTTTGCTAAATCTTAGATAGTGCATTAAAAAAAAAAAAAGTTCCTAGCAGTGACATCAATGATCAGCAGTGAGGTACCCCTACATCCAACCATACAAATCATTAAGGCATTCATGTGTGATCTGGTCAAATTCTATGGACCTATAGTTCTCTAGTGCACTAGTTTCTCTAGGAAGTGAAATGGGCATTGAGAACATTCATTATCTTCTCAGTTCCACTTGTGAAGTACAAGTATATGATTAAGTGTAACCAAGGTATGTGATTTTTATCATTTTTTATTTTATAAGTTTAATTACCTATAACAACAATGAAAGGTAAAGTAATTTAAGATCTAATTCATTTGATACCTAGTTAGCCTAACATAAGTGCCCATCCCACTTTCCTAAACACATCATGAACACACATAGCCCTATTGGATTACCAAACATTAAGCATTTCTAGGTTACCAAGTGCTACACGTATGCTCGAGGTGGTTGTGCTTGTGTTCATTAACAACTGGAAATTAATTGCATAAGTGCATTAAAGCGAAGTGCATGAATATTAAATGCATCAAGGAAAAATTAATCTATTCTCAGTGCTACAAGGATGATCAAAAGGATTTATTTTTATTTCCATCACATTGATATGCTTAGGTACATCAGTGTTCAAACAAAGATCTGTACACACTCAGACTCCTACTATGAGCTTCGCTACTCTATGCAAAATACTGAAAAACTCAACCAAAAACTTATGAAAATTGTAAGCCCGAGTGCTATATTTATAGGTTGGTATATACTTTGTGATATTGGATATTCAAAAACACATCATGGGCTTTGATATCAGGTATCCAATATCGAGGCTCTGATATCAAATATATTCAATATCAGAGCCAATCAAATGATGACTCATCAAAGGTCCTTATGGAGGCCACTATACTAGGAGATGCATGACCATTAAAATCTTGATGGTAGGGTATTATTGGCCAACAATCATCATCGACTGTACATCTTCTACTGCTACTCAATTTGTAAAACAAAATGTTATAAGTAGGTTTGGTGTGTTGCATGCATTAATTTCTGATAATGAAATTCACTTTACATGCACTACTTTTTGAAAGCTCATGCAATGCTTGGAGGTTAAACATAAACTCACAACACCCTACAACCCCAATCTAATGATTAAGTTGAGGTTACTAATAGAGAAATCACAAGGATTCTAACAAGAACTATTAGCAAATATAGGAAAGATTGGAGCATGAAACTCAACGATGCCCTTTGGGCCTACCACTTAACATGGAAACTTCCTATAGGCTACTCTCCCTATGAGCTTGTATATAGAAAATTACCAACACTTCGTATTTAATCCAAGCTCTATACACTTTCAATAGCCTATGACCTCGACCTTGACTTGAGTCTAGCACAAAAAGAAAGATTGAGGAATCTTAACTTGCTAGACGAAAATTAATTGGTGGTCCTCTCATCTAACGAGTTGCACATGGCATACAACAAAAAGTGTCATGATCTTAAAATTAGAAAAGTTAAATTTCAACCAGGAGATAAGGTTCTTTATTGGAACCCCACACATGTACCTCAACGAACTAAGTTCCAAACATTTTGGAAATGACCTTACATCATTTACAAAGCTTTTTCTTTTAGGGACATGATGATCTACAAACCTGAGAGCCCAGACAAGAAAAAACTAGTCAACATACAATAAGTCAAACATTTCCACCAACATAAGCGAACTAATACAACAAACACCTCATTGGATGGACAACCATGCTCAATATTTTGGATCTCCTCCTTTCAACTTAGTTGTGGAAGAGATGGCTATCCATGATAACCATATAAGTAGCTCCTTAGTTTTTCATACAAATTTTTGTTTTACAACTTTTTGTTTTACACATTCTTTGTTTTACACTTTTTTTCTACATTATTAATTTAAATTTCTTTTACAACATCGTTAGTACATTTTATTTTTCTTGAATATTTTACAATTTCTTACATATTTTTCCTTATTGGGATGTGATTTTTTTTATCTTTTTTTAATAATAAGCATCTTATTACCAACTGGGTATAGTGTAATTTAATTTATGTGGGCATGTGCTATTCAATTATTTGATTGTTGGTGTCTATATTATAGCTTTGAATTTTGTTACAAATAATAAGGACATAAGTTCTTGTTTATGCAATAGGTAGTGAGTCCACAACATCGATCCATCCAAAAACTCTATGATTTTCCTTCTTCTGGAAATGTGTAGTCCATTTTTCATTAATAAAAATTTAACAAATTTGTGACTTTGGTATTTTCCAAATTTGGAAAGGATTCAAAGGTTTGAACAGGGTGTGACTTCAAGGAGATTTAGTATTCTTTGTGCCTTTCTGCTTGCCTAGGTGAATGTGTGTTTTCATGGATTTCTTACCATTCTATGTTGACCAATAAAGGAAGTTGAATATGTCTTTGCATGGTGTGGTTCTCATCATCAGAAAAATAATGGGAATTCAAAGTAGACCCTTTAGAAAGAAAAAAAGGCTACAAGCACTAGTTATGTTACTAGAAAGACATGTTACCCATTCGTAAAGGTCCCCTCTAAGGCCCTTCCTCACTTTCTACTTCCTTTTTCTTCTTTAATAAGGTATGATAGTTGTTCTATGCATGCACTCTTGTGTCTCAAGGGAGTGGACTAGTCTTAGAATGGTGATGTGAATTCATTGAATGTGGTTGGTTCTGGTCTAGACTAATGATGGATTTTATCAAGTTATTTAAGCACAAAATTCACAAGGTACTTCACGTGACCTTAATTAGGAACTCCATTACACACACTCTCATCCATCTATGCTTTCCATGTCTTACCTCATTGTGAGTTTCATGTTCTTGTTCAATGTCTAGGTTTGATGTGTCAAAATTCTTAGGTACTTTCTTTTGAGTTTTCGTACTTAACCTTCTGTAACCATTAATCACCCACGAGGCCCACAGACTCCTTGGTCTAAAGTTATGCAAGGGCTAAAAAGGCCTATGCCTACTTTGGGGAGGATCTACTTACATCTCTTTTGGTTGGGTAGTTAAGTTCTTTATCTTTAGACACTCTTACAATCAAATATTTTTGTTTACCTCATTAATGACATTCAATTATGCACATCTTCACAACATTTTTCATTGAACTTTCCTTTTTATTGTTGTGAATTCTTACACTTTCTTCAAATATTTCCTTGTGTAGAACTTTTTTAAATTTAATGGACTACTTATCTATTTTACCCTATTTATCAATCTTCCCATTAACACTACTAAAGGAATGAATTTACCACAATTACAACCTAGCCGACAATAACCATCAATGAGACAAGGTACTTAATAGCTATGTGTTACACATTGCTTACTAATTTGTGATTTTGTTGTGATTGTAGTGGGAAGCATGGAATGGAAGTGGGACTATCTTCATCAAGGATGATGTAGTAGCACCTTATGACAAGGATCATTCATGATCATTGGATCTTCTCCCTTGATCTTTAGCTACCAAGAGGTGTTGGATGTCAGTTTTGTCCAGGGTGTTCTCTTCTTTTGTCATGAACATACAATTTTGTAAAAGATTGTACATCTGTATACTTGGACACTCAGAGTCTATCTATTCCATCTTAGTTAGTTTGTATGTTAGTCAATAATTCCATACCTACCTAATATTTTGTAAGTAACTTGTTCCTCCTCTTCTTCACTCAAGGATGAGTTTTCATTCAGTCATGGGGATATGATGAGTCATAATTTGATTGGATCTGATATTCAATATTAGAGCCTTGACATTAAATACCTAATGTCAAATCCTAGGACGTGATGTCAAATATTCAATATTGCGTGGTATAAGATGACCTATAAATATAGTGCTTGGGCTCACAGTTTTCATAAGTTTTTAGTTGAATTTTTCATATTTTTTGCATAGAGTAGTAAAGATCTTCAACTTTTTTTCCAAAGTTAAAATATTTTTGAGTTTCCACAGTAGGAGTCTGAGTGTGTAAAAATATTTTTTTGAGCACTAATGTACCTGGGCACAACAATGTGATGAGAATAAAAATGACCCCTTTTGATAATCCTTGCAACACTGAGAATAGATTAATGTTTCCTTTAATGCAATTTACTTTCATGCACTTTACTTTAATACATTTAAATTAAGCAATTAAATTTTAGTTATTAATAAATAAAAGCATGACTACTTTAAGCATACATATAGTGCTTGGTAACCCAGAAATGCTTAACATTTAGTAGTCCAATAGCACTATATGTGTTCAAGATGTGTCCAAGAAAGTGGGATGAGTACTTATGTTAGGCTAGCTAGGTAGTAAATGAATTCGATCTTAAATTACTCTACCTTTTATCCTTGTTATAGGTGATTAAATTTATAAAACATAAAATGATAAAAATCATATACCTCAATTACACATAAACCATATCCTTGAGCTTCACAAGTGTAGTTGGAAAGAATATGAACATTCGCAATGCCCATTTCACTTCCTATAAGAACTAGTGCACTAGAGAACCATAGGTCCATAGAATTTGACCAGATCACATGTAAATGCATTAGTGATTCATATGGTTGGGTGTAGGGGTACCTTGTCACTCATTAACACGGCCACCCACGACTCATCACTATATTATCAAATCATTAAAGGATTGATTATATATCCAATGATACTTCATCATCCATTCCCTAATTTCCAATAATAAAGTTATTATGATGAACAAAATGACATTATTTTTACATTAAAACTAAAATAAACTTGTGATCATTATGCCTAGATGGAAAAGCGAAGAACCAAGAGAAAATGAAAAGGGTGTGATATCAAGGAAATTTGTTAAGTTGTATTATTTACTTCAATTTTAAAGAAAAATGGAAGTGTATTCTAAAATAAGTGCTACTTTTTCATGTCACTAGAAAGACATATTATCCATGCTTGAAGGTAGTTCTCTAGAAAGGTTAACATAGTAATAACATAATAAAATTAATTAAAGATCTAATTCATCTACTACCTAGCTAACCTAACACAAATTCCTATTCCACATTTCTAGTCACATCCTAAACACATATAGTGATGCTAGGCTACTAAATGTTAAGTGTTTCTAGGTTACCAAGCACTATATGTATGCTTGAAGTGGTCATGCCCATGTTCATTAACAACTAGAAATTAATTACTTAACTAAAATTCATTAAAGTAAAGTGCATGAAAGTAAAGTGCATTAAAGGAAACATTAATCTATTCTCAATGCTTCAAGGATTGTCAAAAGAGTTCATTTTTATTCTCGTCACACTATTGCACTCAAGTACATTAGTGTTCAAACAAAGATTCATACACACTTAGACTCCTACTGTGAGCACTCAAAAAATATTCTAACTTTGGAGAAAATAAACTGAAAGAGCTTTACTACTTTAATTGAAAACTAATATGAAAACTGACTAGAAATCATAAGCCCAAGCACTATATTTATAGGCTAGCATATATCCCACAACATTAGATACCCAACATCGCATCTTGGCTCTAATGTCAGATACTTGATGTCAAGGCTCCAACATCAAAGTAGATGAAAAATATGATTTATCATACCCCCACGACTGAATGAAAACTTGATCATGAGTGAAAAAGAGAAGGAACAAGTTCCTTGCAAAATATTGGGTTGATATGAGATTATTAACTAACTTACAAATTGACTCAAATGAAACAGATAGACTTTGAGTGCCCAAGTGTACGAAGTTACAATCTTTACAAAATTAGGTGTTAATGATAATAGAAGTGAACACTTGAGATGGAACTAACATCCAATGCCTCTTCGCAGTTGAAGAGTGAGAGAGAAGATCCAACAATCATGAATGGTTCGCATCGTGTAATACATCGTAGCATCTTTAGTGAAGATAGTTCCACTTCTAGTCCATGCTTCCCACTGCAATCACAATAGAATTATGAATTAGTATGCAATGCGTAACACATAGTTGTTAAATGGCTTTTCTCATTGGTGGTTACACTTGGCTAGGTTATGATTGTGTTAGATTGTCCTTTAGAAGTGTTAGTGGGAAGGATGAAAAATAGAATAGAATAGCTAAGTGGTCCATTACATTTTAAAAAGTTCAACACAAGGAAATATTTAATGAGGATGTAAGAATTCATAGCAATAAAAAGAAAATTTATTGAAAAATGCTATGAATATGTGCACAATTTTATGTCATTGATGGGGTAAACAAAAAGATTTGATTGTTAGAGTGTCTACGGGTTCTTAACTAACCCAACTAAAAGATATGTAAGTGGATCCTTCCCAAAGTAGGCATAAGCCTTTTATGCCCTTGCATAACTTCAAACCAAAGAGTCTATGGGCTTCATGGATGATTAGTGGTTACAGAAAGTGAAGTACAAAAACTTGGAAGAAACTACCTAAGAATTTTGAAACATCAAACCAAGCCATTGAACTAGAACATGAAACTAGTAGTGAGGTGAGACATGAAAAGCATAAATGGATGAGAGAGAGTGGAATGGAGTTTCTAATTAAGGTCACATGAAATCTCTTATGGATTTTCTGGTTAATTTACTTTGATAAGATTCATTATTAGTCCAAATCAAAACTAACCACATTCAGTGACTTCGCATCATTGTTCTAAGACCAATCCATCCCCTTGAGACACAAGAGTGCTCCCACAAAACAATGATTGTTCCTTATTAAAGAAGAAAAGAGAAGTAGAAAGTGAGGAAGGGCCTTAGTTAGAGGGGACCTTCAAGCATGGGTAACATGTATTTCTAGTCTCATAACCAGTGCTTGTAGCCTATTTATTTTCTCTAAGGGATGTGCTTTGAATTCCCATCATTTTTTTACTTTTTTCTTAATGAGAACCACACCATGCAAAGACTTATTCAACTGTCTTTTATTGGTCAACATGAAATGGTAAGAAATCCATGAAAAAAACATGCACCTAGGCAAACAAAAAGTTACAAAGAATACCAAATCCCCTTGAAGTCACACTCTATTCAAATCTTTGAATCCTTCCCAATTCCAGAAACTATCAAAGTCAAAAATTTATTAATGTTTTGTTAATGAAAAAGGGATTGCATGTTTCCAAAACAAGAAAACTCATGGATTTGGTGGATGGGTGGATGTTGTTGACTCACTACTTATTAAATGAAAAAGAAACCATGTCCTAATCATCTGTAATGAAATTCAAAGCTAGAATCCAAACACCAACAATCAAATAAAAAAAATAGTACATACCACCATCAATCAACACATTACCACTATACCTAACACTTATTAACAAAAAATTATAAAATCACATCAAAATAAAATAATAGAAAATATAAAAAAAGTGTAAAATATTCCAAAAATAGCAAATTTATTAACGATGATGTAAAACAAAAATTAGAAAAGATTAATAACATGAAAACAAGAAGATGTAAAATAAAGAATGTGTAAAACAAAAATTTGAAAAATTGAGGAGTCACTTATATGGTTAGCATGGGTGGCCATCTCACCCATGACTAAGTTGAAAGGAGGAGATTCGAAATATGAAGCATGGTTGTCCATCCAATGAGGCACTTGTTGTATTAGCTAGCTTATGCTTATGGAAAGGTTTGATTTGTTGGATGTTGATCAACTATTTCCTATATGGGCTCTCAGGTTTGTAGATCATCATGGCTCCAAAAGAAAAAATTTCATAAATGATGTAAGGTCCCTCCCAAAATTTTTGGAACTTAGTTTTTTGAGGTACATGTTTGGGGTTCTAATAGAGAACCTTATCTCCTGGTTAAAATTTAACTTTTCTAACGCTTTGTGTTGTAGGCCTTGTGCAACTTGTTAGATGATAGGGTTACCAATTTATTTTCTTTTAGCAAGTTGAGATTCATTAGTCTTTCTTTTTGTGCTAGACTCAAGTTAAGGTTGAGGTCACAAGCTATTGAAAGTGTACAGAGCTCGGATTGAATAGGAAGTGTTGGTAATTTTTCATACACAAGCTCATAGGGAGAATAGCCTATAGGAAGTTTCAATGTTGAGTGGTAGGCCTAAAGGGCATTGTTGAGTTTTGTGCTATAGTATTTCCTATATTTTCTAATAGTTCTTGTTAGAATCCTTGTCATTTCCCTATTGGCAACCATAGATTAACCATTGGCTTGAGGATGATAGGATGTTGTAAGTTTGTGTTCAACCCCCAAGTGTTACATGACATTCCAAAAAGTAGTGCTTGTAAATTGAGTTTCATTATTAGAAATTAATGCACATGGCACACCAAACCTATTTACAAAATTTTGTTATACAAACTTAGTAGTAGAAGTTGTATAGTCAATGATAGTTACTACTTCTACCCATTTTGTACAATAGTCAACAACAATTATGATGTATGCCTTTCCATTTGACATGGGCATGATGAAACCTAAAATCAATGACCCATATGTCAAAGGGTTCCAATGGTTGAATTCATTATTGAGGTCCCTTCATTTGAGCAGTCATTCCACCATCTTGTTGGCATCATTCACAAGAGCAGATGTAATGGTGAGCACCCTTGAAGATTGTTGGCCAATAGTACCTTGCCATCAATATTTTAATGGTCATGAATCTCCCAACATAGTGTCTTGGAAAATGCATAGTTGATCGATATCAGGGACATACTAACAAACCAAGCCATCGGCGCACATCTTGTAGAGGTATTCATTGATCTCCATGAAGTGTTTTACCTAGTGAAGAAACTATTGTTTCTTCTGGTGGTCAAATCCTTGTGACATCTCTTTCATAACAATATAAGTGAGAATGTCATCATACCATTTAAACTCATTGGGTAATTATTTAGTTATAGCCCCAACAAAGAAGAGTTGATCAAGAAACATATCAAACAGTGGATTTTCTTCCTCTTTATTGTCTCATTACAACTGAGACAAGTGATCAATGACCACATTCTTAGTGTCCTTTCAATCTATCATCATAAGATCAAATTCTTGCAAGATCACCAACCACCGTATGACATGGGGGCTCACCGTTGGCTTGTTCATTAAGAAGTGGATGGCATTGTGATCCATATACACAAACACCTTGTATCTAAGCACATAATTCTTGAACTTCTCTAGAGAAAACACCACTACCATTAATTCTTTCTCTGTAGTGGTGTAGTTCAATTTTGTGCACCCACAATGCTTTGGCTAGCATAGTAGATGTAGTATGGACATTTTGTATCATCTATTTACATAAGCATGGCTCCCAAGGAATAATTTGATGCATCCATCATGATATGAAATGGTCTAGACCAATTAAGTGCCTATAGGATTGGATTTTCTACAAGTTTTTCTTTTAGTTGCTAGAATGCTTTTTCACATTCCATGGTCTAGAAAAATGAGCATCTTTCTTTGTCAACTCCATCAATGATTTTTTCATCTTATATCAATTCTCTATGAATCACCAATAGTAGCCAGTATGTCCAAGGAATGATCAAACATCTTTGATAGTTTTTGGTCAGCAATTTATTCCTTGGATAACCCTTATTTTCTTAGGGTCTACCTCAATTCCTGATTGTGATATTTTGTGCCCCAATACAATGCCTTCTTGGACCATTAGGTGACATTTTTGGCCAATTGAGCTGCAAGTTGGTTTCAACACATCATTTTAGCACTTGCTCAAGGCGGTCCAGGGCTTTCTCAAATGTAGCTCCATAAGTGGAGAAGTCATTCATGAAGACTTCCATACCACTTCCAATCAAATGTTGAAAAATGATTAGGACCAGGTATTGGAATGTAGCAGGAGCATTACATAGACCAAATGGCATCTTGTGATATGCAAAAGTTGCCAAAGGACTCATGAATGTTGTCTTTACTTGGTCCTCTAGTGCAATTTGAATTTGGTTATAGCCACTATAACCATCTAAAAAACTATAGTAGAAATGCCCAAATATTGTGTGTAGCACCTGATCAACAAATGGCAATGGAAAATGATCCTTAATTATTGTCAAATTCAACAGCCAAAAATGAATGTAGACTCGCCACTTGCCTTCTTTGTTTGGCATAATTACTAGTGGACTACACCACTCACTATCCACAATGGGATAAATGAACCTCGCCTTGAGGAGTTTTTCAATTTCCTCTTTGATAATCTACTTCAATGTGGGGTTCAATCGCCTCTGTGGCTATCTCTTTAGCTTTATGACCATATCAGTGTAGATGCAATGCTAGCATATCCTAGGATCAATCTCTATGAGTTTAGGATATGACCAAGCAAAAGCTACTAACCATTTTTCAACCACATTCAATAGCATCATTTTCTACGCTAGAGCGATATTTTCATTGATTATGAGAAGCTTCCCATTTTTTAAAAAAACATATTCCATTCCAACCAATAGCATTTTTAGTTCAAGGGGTTCTTGCTTAAAACCTTTAGGAATTTCCAACTCTCCCCAATAAGTATCATCATTTGCATCATTGGAGAGTTGGTGATGCCCTTAATCTAGTTCATCCATGCCTGCAACATATGTGCATGTCAAGATCTTAGTTGGTTCTATGTAAAGTATGCTACTCTCAAAATCAATGGTCAACCACTAGGTACCCTCATTTTTGTGGCTACTGCATACAAATACCTTTGAATTTCTACTTCTAGTGCATACTACTTACATGCAAAGATAGATTATTATTACACAGCTAAGAGTTTTTGCACATAATTGCACCTTGTATCATTGTACATGATGCATAGAACTCACTTTTTCTCAATCTTTCCAAATGCATTTTCTTTGGATATTTCCAAGGAAACATCTCTGATGCCCATACTTGCATCAACAGTGCTAAGCCATGTCCTTCCCATGATGATTGGTAAATCCCCTTTATAGTTCTCCACCTTGATCACTAGGAAATTAGTAGGACAAGGCCATCCACAAACAATGGTCACAATGTCTTCGACTAGTTCTAATGACATAGTGATGGACTGGTCTACCAAATCTAACCTGATATTTCTCTTCCTGAGAGGAGGCAAGTTCCATGTATTGTACATCTCATGAGAAATTAACTTGACACTAGAACCTAAGTTAATAAGAGCTTTGCACGATTCATTTCCAGTAATCTACAAATAAATGGAAGGACTTCTAGGATTGGCTAATTTCTTGGGAAGGTTTCTAGCAAGGATCCAATTAGATATAGTGTGAGTAAGCACTATAGTATGGATCCTAGGTAGATTTTGGTTTGAAGGGGACTTAAAGAAATTAGATACAGAGGAAGATGAAGGGACAAGGTTGTCAACCGCAGGTGTATTAGATGTGTTAAGTGGACTGTGTGGTTGGAAGAAAGATCTTTTCTTTGATTGAGTCTCTAACCCACTTGGTTGATGAACCAGTTGTAGATTAACAACCCTTGCAGTGTTGCATTATTGTGGTTGAGTTGGTAGTTCACCCTACATAGGTGGAGCAACTGGTAGTTGTATGGCTGGAGGAGGAAGATGTGCAAGGATAGGAGGAGGATAAGGGTAAAAGGTGGCATCCCTTTTTTCATGTGGAGAATGATTTTGATGATAATCAGAAGGATGGTAGTAATATTGAAAAGTACAAACATGATTAGAGGAGTCACGTGTAGACAAGGGTTGCTAAATGTAGCACCCATAAGGATCTAACTGTCTGTAAGGGTATTGCTACCTTGGTGGTGCCAGTGTCCATGATTGTGGTTGTTGCCACTATTAATACTACTCATATGGTTGCAATGAATTTCTGCTAGGATAATATTGCTATTTTTGGCAAAACTACCTAAAATTACCTTGAGGATAAGGTAATCTTCTAGATATTTGCCTTTGTGTTAGTCATGGATTCAAAGCATACACCCCAGTCTCTTGTAAATGTGACACTATGGAGTAACATCCCTTAGGATGTACATATTGGTAGATGTCACACCCACCATCATCATCTAAGTCACTTTCTGCAACTTCTTCTATTATAGAAATCTTGCCCTTACCTTTTTGATAGGCACATTCAACTTCCTTATGCCTCCTACGCTCATGATCACTACCTTGTTCTTTGGGATCTTTAGTAATTCTTAGGATATCTGGAAATATGCTATTCAAGAAATCCCATAATTGATCAACCTTGGTCGTAAGTTCATATTGAAATTTTTGAAGTGGTAATGTTTTCCTGTTCACCACCTCATTAGATGCGGATTTGTCCTCACTATCATAGAATTAAGCCTCCCTCTTGCGAATGGAAGGATTGTGATTATACTCTTCTACACTTCCACTTTTTCTTAATTCAACCTCCTTTTTAGCTACCTACTCAGTTAGTCTTTGTATCTGACAAGCACTTAATTATGATAGTCATCCTTGAGCATAGACACTAAGGGTTCTCCTCATTTCTAATTGAAGCTCATCTATAATGTGGCAAAGTTGATCCAATTGAGAATAACCATGGCCAAAATAATTCTGCATTAATGAATAGTATCAGTTGATGGTGGCATCAAAATTTTTGTGTGTTCCTTGTTTTCATCCTTGGATTTGCCTTTTTAAGTTGGACACTCTAGAGTATGTTTTATATTTATCATTAAACAATTCAAGCATGGTACTCCATCATCTGATAGATTCTGGCTCTAAGGACTGGTACCAGTTCTTTGCTTCCTTGATGAGTGTCCTTGGGAATAACTTAAGTTTTTGCCGCTCATTCTATATGTTCTGCAAGGTACATGCATCTTGAAAATCTTGGAGATGATTTTGCAGATCAAAGTTATATCCCCCTTCAAAACAAAGAATATTGTTCATGTCTAGCCTTTTAATTTGACTATCCTTCACATGCCTTATTGGAATTCATACTACCTCTATGATATTAACCATACTTTGGGTGGCAAGAAAAGGCTCATCAAGGCCATGATCATGGTGCCTATGATGCCATCTACTACCCCTTTGTTCATGGCGATGTACTTCTCTTGAATGTTTGCACCCTTGATCTTACCTTTCCCGATGGTTCCTTGAATCATTTCAGTCTTGTCGATCATTTTGGTCACCTCCATCATGGTCTTGCCTCCTATAGATATAGTTGGAGCTAGAAGAAGAAGAACATGATGATGAGGGTGAAGAGGAAGGAGGACTAGCACCATCATGATGCTTACTATCACCTGTTTGATGATCATGACCATGATCATGATCTTATTTTTTATCTACATCCCTATCTTGAATTGTCCCTTTGGATCCTTCTTTGTCATTAGATCTATTCTTACTAGAACCAAGATTGTGAATCATGGACTGTAAGTTTTGGTTTTAACCTCCTTCACCAAAGTCAAAGAGAGGAACTTCACTAAATGGAAAACCTCCAGAGAACGATTTCCCACCATATTTTTGGTATATCAGGAATGGAGAATCATTAAGTCCTTTTCCCTTCACAAATTCATGCCATTGTTCTAGCTATCAATCCATAGACATTGTGCTTCAGTGGGATGATAATCCATGGTGTCAATATCTTGCACAATATACTCAGCATGACGTTCCTAGAGATCCCATCGTATAAGCATTTGGTGAAGCTTTGCAAGAATGGATTGATCGGGTGGCAACACAATGTTGTCCTCCATGTCATGCTACCATAGTTATTCATCTTGATGTAGGATGAAGATGAAATTGCATATATACTCATCAGGATGAGTAAATACCACTCAATATTGTTGAGGCACCAACTAATGAGCTTCATTAGACATGGGTGGAGAAGCACTCCTGTGAGAAGAAGACATTTTCAATTAGATAATAAAAATGCAATGTGCTTTTTAACTTTTTTTTAGTAATTGTAAAATATGATATGACTCCAAGGTTCGTTCCAATGATTTTGAATGATTTCCACTAAATCCTAGATAGCGCATGAAACAAACAAAAGGTCACCAACAATGGCACTAATGATAAGTGGTGAGATACCCCTATGCCCAACTATATGAATCGCTAAGGTGTTTATGCACAATCTAGTCAAATTCTATGGACCTATAGTTCTCTAGTGCACTAGTTCCTCTAAGAAGTGAAATGGGCATTGAGAACATTCGTTGTCTTCCCAACTACACTTGTGAAGCTCAAGGGTATGGCTTAAGTGTAATTGAGATACATTATTTTTATTATTTTATGTTTTATAAATTTGATCACTTAAAACAAGAATGAAAGATAACATAATTGAAGATTTAATTCATCTACTACCTAACTAACCTAACACAAGTACCTATCCCACTTTCTTGGACACATCCTCAACACATATAGTGCTACTAGGCTACTAAATGTTAAGCATTGCTAGGTTACCAAGAACTATATGTATGCTCAAAGTGGTCGTGCTCATGTTCATTAACAACTAGAAATTAATTGCTTAATTGAAATGCATTAAAGTAAAGTGCATTAAAGAAAACATTAATCTATTTTTAGTGTTGCAAGGATTGTTAAAAGAGTTCATTTTTATTCCTGTTACATTGTTGTGCTCAAGTACATCAATGTTCGAACAAAGGTCCATACACACTTAGACTCTTTCTACGAGCACTTAGAAAATATTATAACCCT
Source organism: Gnetum montanum (assembly GCA_015680685.1). Classification (NCBI taxonomy): domain Eukaryota; kingdom Viridiplantae; phylum Streptophyta; class Gnetopsida; order Gnetales; family Gnetaceae; genus Gnetum; species Gnetum montanum. The sequence goes on from MNCI01011203.1 coordinate 404,672, forward strand.
AGAAAAAATAAACTACAAGAGCTTCACTACTCTAACTGAAAATTGATATGAAAACTGATTGGAAGTCATGATCCCAAGCATTATATTTATAGGCTAGCATATATCTCGTGACATCGGATACCTAACATCACATCTTGGCTCCAACATCAGATACCCGATGTCAGAGTAGATGAAAAACATGATACATCAATCATCAAGATTCCTTTGGATAATTTTAATCATCAACACTTGTTTGGATCATTTTTACACCTTTCAAACTAAGCATTCCATTCCTTTTTTAAATTAGATTTAGCAAAAATTTCAAAAACTTCAATGATGATATTATAGATGCAATATATCAAGCCCTACAATATTTCATCAATGATATCGCATCTACGATATTCCTCTTATAAAAATCTATATATGTGTGTGAAGCATTAGGAAGATTTTTCATTCTATTATTTAATGCAAAGGAAGTTTATGTTATTTTTCTATCTAAGAACCTTCAAAGCTTCATATCTTCCTTACTACACATTCGATTTGAGCCATTCTTGATTCCTTTTGCTTACAAAGTGATCATCTTAGTCATGGGGGAGAGCATTATGTGTAGTTTTTTCAAATTACACTAAATTTCTCTAATACTTGGAAGAATAACTAAGGGTAAAAATAATAAAAAATAATAACATTTTGATCTAATAAAATCTAATAAACTTAATATTCTTTTCCAATTCACCATTTGAGTACATTTTATGCAACAAATTAAAGATAGTGATAGATCATCAAGATAAAATTGGTTTTAATTAATTTTTAATTATTTAATTAAGTGTTTTTCTAAATAATGATTTTTTATTAAATGATGAATTTTCCAACTCTACAATCCAAATTGAAAATAAAATTGATTATATCAAATACTTTTGATCAAGTCGAAAACCTAACGAAGGGTAATGAACTGTTAGGAATTTTTGCTAAATTTCTTGGTAATCTTAAATCTTCTTATGATTGCAGATGTCATCAAAATGACTTGAAGCTAGAGGACCATCACAATGATGGGAAAAGAGGCCTAGAGGGAGAGGAACACATTATCCTACAAAGCAAAAAGTACGCTTATATTCTATCCATCGGCCCACATTGTAATAGGGAAGTCTACACAAGAAAAAGTTGATGCACCACCAACTCCAAAATAGGGACAATGCCTATCACTCTCCAATAAGTGTTTCTAGTCTTTTTTGATCATTCATGGAGTTTTCACCTACAAAGGTCTCTAAAAAATTTCAAGCCTCTCCCTTACAATGAACCATTTCTAGTAATGTAAAATGGTATTTAAGAGAAGTCCATCAATTTTAACAGAATACGAAAGATGATGCTACCATAAAGATTGAAGGATTAATAGTGTCATACTTAGTAGAAGCAATTGCAAAGGAATTTAATACACCAAATTTCAGGGCCAACATCACTTAAATATTCACAAGGTTTGACACAAAAGCATGGAATTTATGGTTGTAGAGGACATATGAAACTATTGAAAAGGTGTATAGTGAATTATCCACTACATAGAAGATATACTTCAAAATTGAGACATATCATATCTTCCTAATCAAAATAATTAATAGAATTTCCACATATGCTATCAGAGGAAATGTTATCTTAATGGGAAAATTCTAGGTTAAGATTGTCTATATTTTATTTTTTGGAAATCCATAGAAGGTTTGAAGAGAATAAGATAGGGAAACCTAGTCTTTCATTCCTTCTTATTACAAAGTTGTGCAGAAATGCTAAAATTTGAGGATATACTAATGATGTTCTTCAAATAGCTCAAAATGTTTCAAATGTAGAAATATTCAAGCTACTACCACCCAAGAAATATCAAGTGGAGAAACCAATAAGCACTTAGGCTATAGTAGGATTAACACTAGCAACAAACATTCCAATCATAGTCTCAGAACAAGTAGAACCGAGTGGATCAACTCCAACTCTTGAAAAAGTAGGATAGAGTACTCCACTAGCATAATAGAACTATAGAGCTTCTATGAGCCATCTACAACAAATAGTAGAAATAATTAGTTGGGGAAGTAGGGAAATTTCAAGTATGTACAGAGTAAAAGATAATCCCAATAGAACTTTCATATATAGAGGATCTATTAGTGATCAATTATCTTTGTAGGTAGGAGAATATGGTAACTGGGCATAACAAATCTTAGAGAATGTTGCATCATTCCAGGAAATGTTAGAAATTGAAGAAGAAGGCACTGTCATGATGATGCAACACCAAGATGCAGTGGGTGTAGTAGAAGTCATAACAGACCACATTAAGGAATCATTTAATGTTCTCTTTGTGTCACTAATAGACATTTCTAGAAACATTAGCTAGAATATAAAAAAATGAAATAATATCCCCTTCTGAACATGAACATGTCTTAAAGAGATTGATGTAGTTAGGACAAGTTATGAAAAATATTTTTGATATCCTTGGTGATATTACTACAATATAGTCAAAACTAATATTCAGCAAAGGCAAGTTGGTCATGGTAAAAACAATGATGTAACATGTAGAGAGTGAAGTGTAAATACTATAGGTAGAATTAGCTACATTAAGAATTGAAAGGTAAGATCCTACACAACACATAGTACTAGACTAGCTTGCATAGTTTAGAAATGAGCAAGTCAACCAATTGATGGCTAAACAAAAGTAAATGGAAATAGATAAAGAAAAGAAAGTATGGAATGGTTCAATGGTAGATGCCTAAACATAGGTCCATGCTAAGGCCCTTATTGCATTAAAAGAAGAAAATAAAAGGATTACTGTAGAGAACTTGAGGTTGACAAACATTAAGAAATAAAAGAAAATACTTGAAGAAAGTATCCATCAACTAAGAGAGTAGTTTTCTAGAGTCAACCTTAACATGAGACAATTAACATGTTAAAAAAATCTTATTGATAAAATTAGTATGCGTATTTCAATAGAATTTAGCCATTGAAATTAGCTTGTGGTGAAATAAGACAAGAAGCACAAAAGACCTAAGGAGCATTTCAAAGATCAAATGGACATGTACAAATAGATTAATGAAAAAGATATCTAGATGGCTAAAGCCAAGAGCAATTTCATCACATAACAAACACCTGATTGGTAACCCATCCTATATAGTCTTGTCTATGTCCACCAAGCAAAACTAAAGAACAAAGGTTTGCAAATTAAGGATTTGACAAAATACATGGGGTTAGTAAATCTTTATTATGCTAACTTATCCATATTATTAATAAGCAAGACTAGAAAAAAATTGGAACAGTAAGTGGATACAGACTATGCCATGTATGAGAAAGAGTTTATAGATAGGAAAGATGCACAGTAGAAAATTCATATCACAAACTCTAAATTACTAGTCAAAACTAGCCACCAAAAAAAAAATTTGTTACTGCAAGTCTAGCAAGGAGAATGATTGATTACCAAGAACTAAAAAAGATGGTCAAAGCCTTTGAGATAAAGAGAATGCAACTTGGGGCATTGTATGGTAAGGCCAATAAAATATTTCTATATTTGCCATGTTTATGGGATGTGTTGACTCCTATAAACACCACTAAATTTGTATGGATAGTGCATGATTCCAAAACAGAAGAAGGAAAGCTCAAAGGGTTGCTAAATAGGTACATGAATAATCTACACAAAGTTTTGTTTTGTTCGATTATTATCATGTGTTATTCATGTATTGCATGATAATTTTGTAATACCACTCAAACAAATATGCAACATTCATAATAGATTAGTCATGTATATATGTGTCATGATGTTGAGTCCATGTAACCCTACAAGTTTGTAAGGAATTCTATCCTTCTTTTATTTGAACTCAAGTACGAGTTTTTAGTTAGTCGTAGGGGTATGATGAAACACTTAATTTTAGGACTACAATATCATATGTATGATATCATAGATGTGGTTTGTTTTCTTGAAGTTAGAGTTAGCTATGCATGCCTATAGTGTAGCAAATTATAGTTGTATGAAATTTTTATTTAAGTGTATTATTCTTGAATATAATTCATGAAAAATAATAAAGATTAAGATTGTTCTTTATCATTACAACATCTCACATAGAATAGATTTACTTTTCCATGTTGTTTACTTTTACTAAGTCATTTACATTTTCTAAGTCATTTATTATTCTAATGTTCATTAGTAAGGTAAAATGAGTATGAATGGTTTCAAGCATATAGTGTAATTGTTTAGTAATCTAGTAGTAACTTTGCTTGAGTCACTCATTAGTAAAGTTAGTTGGTAATCCTAGTAACACTTACATTAGCTCAAGATGTGCATGTAAAACCAAAAATAAATCATAATTATAATAGGATAGAATAGTTGTACATTTTTATTGCACTTAGAAATAGAATTTCTAATCATTTCCATTACGCTTACTTATAGAATACTTAGAGTCATACAACATCATTTTATCATATACTTCACTAAGAGTTTAACCATACATTTTATACCTTGTTAACTCTAAATGGGAAGACAATAATCACAAACTTACTATCAACTCACTAGTATACTTACATTGTCCATCCATAGATTACGATCTTTTCACGTATGAATACTTGTGACTTATATGGTTGAGCGTTGAAATTCTCTAACTGCTCATCACTAGCTATACTCATATTGGTCCTTAGTGAATATAGTTAAGTATAGATGAAGCATATGATAATTATTTTGTTGGTTTTCTAAACTAAACTAATCAATAAAAACAAGATTAATTGTTTAATTTAATAATAATGAAATTAAATCCTAGACTAGCTTATGGTGATGAGTGTCTATTCTTAGCTTCTTGTACACATCCTGAAGTTACATACTCATTGCTAAGATTATCAAGCATTATGCTATTGGGCAAACCAAGTAATAGTGCTATTGGGATTACCAAGTGAATACATGTTTATGCTTGAAACAAGTTAATTATTCTATCATTGCACTACGTTAATGGGATGCCATCGATGTGATCCTGTCGATGGGATCTCATCGTTGTGATCCCATTGACGTAGGCTTTGACTCGTTGATGTGTACCTATTGATGGGGCATCCTATTTCCACCTATAAATGTCTTCCTACCTATTGCATTTATGGCAATATTTTCATAATTGTAGTGAAGTGCTTGCAATATTTCTATTTGAGAGTTAGAATATTTTTTGAGTACCCATAGGAGGAGTCAAAGAGTGTACTAATCTTTATTCAAACACTATTGTACCTAAGCACTTCAGTGTGGATGGCAATATTGACAAGCTTTTCTAATAAATCTTGCAACACTTGGACTAGATTAATTATCTCCTTATGCATTTAATATTCATGAAATTTACCTTAATATTTTTAATTAATTAACATCTATTTATAATAACACATAAGTATGACCACTTCAAGCATATGCTTGGTACTTGGTAATCCTAGTAATTCTTAATGTTTGGTAATCCAATAGCATTATAATGTGTTCAAGATGTGCATGGAAAGTGGAAATGAATGCTTATATTAGGATTAGTTAGAAATTAATAGTAATTAGATTGTATGAGTTAAGTAATTAGTTACTTTATGCTTCATTCATGTTCTTAGGCAACTTAAATCATGAAAGGTAAAAATCATATGCCTCAATTACACTTAACCATATACTTGCACTTCACAAGTTGAACTGGGAAGGAAACGATTGCAACGATTAGTTTTACCTCCTAGAACCAGTGTACCTGGAAACCTAAAGTCTTTGGAATTTGACTAGATCACTAAGTAAACACTAGTAATTCATATGGTTGGACATAGGGTATACTCACTACTCATCATTGGCACCATTTCCAAGAATTTTTGTTATCTACATGTGCTATCTAGGATTTAGTGAAAAGTATTCAACATCATTGGATCGAACCTTAAAGTTGCAATCATTCTAATAATATTATTTGTAAAAAGCACACTGGAATTTTCTTTTAATCCAAAATTTCTTCTTCTCATAGGGATGATTCTCCATCAAAATTTAAGCACACATCCAATCAGAGTAATGAATGATCAAATTAGCCAATGCCCCAACAATGCTAAGTGGTATATACTCATCTTGATAAGTATGTTCTTGACTTCACCTTCGTCCTACATCAAGATGAATAGACGTAGTGGAGGGACATGGAAGGAAACATTATGTTGTCACCTAATCAATTAGTTCCTACAATGCTCCAAGAAACTCTTATGAGGTTGGACATCCAAGGGCTCCATGATAAATACATTGTGTAGGACCATGACTCCAGGGATTACCATCCCACTGAGGCACAACATAAAATTGATTGGCAACAAGAGAAGCACTATGAAGCTACAAAGGGGAAAGAGTTTAATAACCCCTTGTTCCTACTAGGCCAAAAAGATAGTGAGGATTTCTTATTTGGAAGTTCTCATTTCACTGACTCTCCTCCCCTTGGTTTTGATGAATGGGACTTAAACTAGAACTTACAATCCACTATTAGCAATCCTGGTTCAAGCAAGAATGGATCCCATGACCATGGGGGATCCAAAGATGGGAGTCATGGTAGGGATTAGGAAATGCATCATGATGTTGATCATGGTCATGACCATCAAAGAGGGGATGGTTGGCATTGTGATGCTAGTCCTTCTTTCTCTTAAACTTCATCATCCTCTTCTTCCTCCTCTAGATCCAATTGAAGTTGTAGAGGACATGACTGTGATGGAGGTAATCAACAAGACAAAGATGATCATATGAGTCTCTGAACTAGTCAAGATTAGGGGCATGGATAATCAAGGAATCCCTACCATCATAAAAGAAGGGATTGCAGAGGGTGTCACAGAAATCGTGGCCATTATAGAGGCTATGACTCTGATGTGCCTTTTCCTATAACTCAAAATATGTTGAATGTTGTAGAGGTAGTGAGCATTCTAACAAGGCATGCGAAGGATAGTAGAATCAAGTTGTTAGATATGAACAATATTCCCATGTTTGAAGGGGGATACTACTCAAATTTGTAGAATCATCTTATAGAACATGGAGAATGAATGGAAGAAACTAAAGTTGTTCCCAACGATACTCATAAAAGAAACTAAAAGTTGGTACCATTCCTTGCATCCAAAATCAATCTATAGATGAAGTACGATGCTTGAGCTCTTCAATGAAAAGTATCAAATGTACTCCTAAGTGTTCAACCCCTAGATGTAGCCATGGACAAGTACTATTCCCTTTTGCATCGATGTCCTAGTTATGATTATTCTCAAAGGATGTAGCTTCTCCATATCATAGATGAACTCCTCATAGAAACAAGGAGAACTATTGAAGTCTATGCCCAAGGGAGACTTTCAGAATTAGGAGCCCATCAAATTCAAAGGCTTATAGAACAGGTTTCCAAGGAAGAAGAAGAGTTGATAAAAAGGAAAAGTGCTAAGGAGAATAACTGAGATCATTTTATCAATAAAAGGAAGTTTTATTTTTTGACAATGAGGAGGAGGCACTACTTGATGAGGTGGTGCAACAAAAGACCTTACTGATTTAGAAATATATCTTTGAAATTTTAGCCAAGGTAGAAAAAATATGAGACTCTTTGAATGAAAAGATCCAAATCACTCTAAAAATAGCAAAGGAATCCAAAGAACATAGTGATCATGAGTATAGGAGAAGGAAGGAAGTTGAACGTGTCCACCAAAGCGGTAAGGGCAAGGTTGTTGCAGTAGATGAGGTTGTGGAATCTGAAATAGATGATGATGGTGGGTATGAAATCTACCATTATGAACATCCTAAGGGATGTTGCTCCATTGTGTTACACTTGCAAGAGTCTAGGATGTGCTCTTTAAATCCTAAATTGGCAAGAAGGCAAACATCCAAAAGGTTTCTTTGGGGGTAGTTTCACCAACAACAAGCATATTATCCTAGTGGAGTTCCACCACAATCTTATGAGCAATATCATTAGTGGTAGCACTCTCAGTCATGGGGGATGTCATCACCAAGGTAGCAATATCATTACCAGCAGCCTAATCCATATGGGTACTATGTTTAGCAATCCATTTATCTACGTGACTCTTCTAATCACACCTCATTCTAGCATCACTACTACCCTCCTAAGTACTACATAGCTCAATCTCCATCTTCAAGAATGGAAACCCCATTTTCTCATTACCCTCCTCATCCTTCTACACATATCCCTCCACCTTTAACTTAATTACCACTTACTCCATCAATGTAGAATGAAATTCCAACTTAGCTAGAGCAACATAACACTACCAGGGCTATTAACTTATAGCTGGCTTCTCATCCAAGTGGTTCAAAAACCAAATCCCAAAAATGAGCATTCTTCTGAGCTAATAGTCTTACAAAGTCCTCATAGAATTATGTGGCTGATAACCCTACTTCTCCCTCATCCTCTACATCCACACCATTCAAGTTCCCTTCAAACCAAACCCATCTCAAGGTGCAAACCATCATGCTAACTCATGTGGTAACTTATTAGATAAAGGTTGGCCATCTTCATAGGAAAAGAACTGATCCTAGAGCCCCCCTTATTTACCTATAGATCACTAAGAATGACCCTTGTAAAGTTCTTCTAGATTCAAGTTCTAGACTAAATCTAATTTCTCATGAGATGCACAAAGCCTGGAACTTGCCTCCACTCAAGAAAAGTAACAAGCATCTTGAGTTGGTAGACCAGTCCATCATTGTTTCCTTGGAACTAGTGGAGGACATTATGACCACCATCTATGGGTGGTCCTATCCTACTAATTTCCTAGTGATTCAAGTTGATAATTTCAAGGTGGACTTCCTAATCATCATGGGAAGGGCTTGGCTAAGAACCATTAATAAATGGTTGGGCATTAAAGACCTTTTCTTAGAGATTTCCAAGGAAAATGCATATGGAAAGGTAAAGAAGAAGAGAGTTCCATGCATCACGTACACTGATATAGGGTACAACTATGTGTAGAAACTATGGTCCATAAAAAGCACATCCATCATATTATGTAGACAGTGTGCAAATGAGAAAGAAATCTAAAGGTGATTGTATGTAGCAGCCATAAAATATGAGGGCATCAAATGGCTAATAGCTAATCTTGAAAGTAGCTCAACAATTTGCATGAAACCAAATGAAAGCCTAATGAGTGCCTATGTTTAAGGCATGGATGAACTAGAGAAAGTTCATCACCAAGTCTTCAATGATGGACTTGATGAAACTTGTTGGGGAGAGTTGGAAATCCCTGAAATTTTTAAACAAGAGCTCCTAGAGTTGAAAACTCTACCTATTGGCATAGAATATGCTTTTCTATAAAATGAAAAACAAATAATAATCAATGTCAATCTTGCTCCTAAATAGAAATAGATGTTGTTGAAGGTGGTCAACAAATGGTCAATAGCTTTTACTTGGTCATATCTTAAACTGACTTGGATTAATCTTAGGATATGCCAACATTGCATCTATACTGATCCTTCCATAAAGCCAAAGAGGAAATTGCAATGGTGGTTGAACTACAAATTGAAGCATATCATCAAGAAGGAGATTGAACAACACCTAAAGGTAGGGTTCATCTATTCCATTGCGAATAATGAGTAGGTTAGCCCACTTGTAATTGTGCCAAAGAAAAATGTTAAATGGAGGATCTATATTGACTTTAGGCTATTGAATATGCTGACCTACAAAAATCAATTTTTGTTGTCATTTCTGGACCAAGTGTTTGACACCATCCCTCGACATTACTAGTATAGCTTTCTAGATGGTTAGAGTGGCTATAACCAAATTTAAATACACTAGAGGCTTTGGCCAAAACTACATTCACAAGTCCCTAGGAAACGTTTTCATACAAAAAGATGCCTTTTGGTCTTTGCAATGCCCTTGCAATCTTCCAATGCCTTGTCCTTAGTATTTTTCAATAGAAAATTTTTAGTAGGAAAGAAGTCTTCATTGATGACTTCTCCATCTATGGAGCTACATTCAAGCAAGCCATGGACCATCTTAAGCAAGTGCTTAAAATATGTGTGGAGAATAACCTTTGGTTCAATTGGCAAAAGAGCCATTTGAAGTTCTAAGAAGGCATTGTGTTAGGGTATAGAATCTCACAAGAAAGGATTGAGTTTAACCCTAAATAAATAAGGATCATCTATGTAATAACCCACCAACCAAAAATTTTCAAAGGTGTCTGATCATTCCTTGGCCACACTAGCTACTACCGAAAATTCATAAATAATTTCTCTAAGATCACTAAATTGTTAATAGAGCTGACAAAAAAGATGCTCTGTTCGTACGGATTGAGAAATGCAAAAAGGCATTCCAAAAAATTAAGTAAAAGTTCATATTAACTCCAATTATATAAGCACTCAACTATTCTAGACCATTCCACATCATGATAGATGCATTGAACTATGTCTTGGAAGCCATGCTCACATAGTTTGATGATTAGAAATTTCCATACTACATCCAGTATGCGAGACAAAGCATTGTGGGTGCACAATTGAACTACATCAGAATGGAGAAAGAACTAATGATGGTGGTGCATGCCTTGGAAAAATTCAAGAACTCTGTGCTTGGGTACAAGGTATTCATGCACACATACCATGGTGCAATCTACTTCTTGATGAACAAACTAATGGTGAGCCCTCATGTCATATAGTGGCTTGTGATCTTAAGGAATTTGATCTCACAATGGTAGATCAAAATAAAACCTAGAATGTGGTTGTTGACCTTTATAAGGTGTGCAATAATAGCCTAGTTCATTGGTATGTTCTTAATGTAGACAAACTATGCATCCTCTAGGATGCTCATTAGAGCCCTTATGGGAGCCACTATGATGGGAGATGCACAACCAGTAAGATCTTGATGGTAGGGTATTATTAGACAAAACTCTTCAAAAATGCTCACCAATTCGTTCACTCTTGTGATTATTGTCAATGTAATGGTGAGATGACTGCTCAAATAGAGCAGCCTCAACAATGGATCCAACCACTAGAATCCTTCAACATCTAAAGCAATGACTTCATGGATCCCATCACATCCATGTCAAATGGAAAGATGTACATCATAGTCATTCTTAACTATTTTATGAAATGGGCAGAAGTAGCAATCATCACTGACTATACATCTTCCAAAATTGCTTAGTTTGTATAACATAATTTTGTAAATAGGTTTGGAATGCCATGTGCATTAATTATTGATAATAGCACTTGCTTTACAAGCACCACCTTTTGAAAGTTCATGTAACACTTGAGGGTAAAACATAGATTAATAACACCCTATCACCCCTAAACCAGCTATCAAGTAGCAGTAATAAATATGAAGATCACTAAGATTTTATGTATAATAATTAGCAAATATAGGAGAGACTAAAGCACAAAACTCAACAATGCCCTTTAGGCCTACCTCTTAACATAGAAACTCCCTATATGCTATCCTCCCTATGAGTTGGTGTACAAAAAATTGCCAACTCTTCTAATATAATTTGAGCTTCGTATACTTTCAACAACCTATGACCTTGATCTTGATCTTAGCCTAGCATAGAAAGAAAGATTGATCAGCCTTTATATGCTAGATAAGAATAGATTGGTGGTCCTATCCTTAAATAAAGTGCACAAGGCATTTAGAAAACAACACCATGACCTCGAAATAAGGAAGATAAATTCCAACCTGGAGACAAGGTCCTTTATTGGAAGCCCACACATGTATCTCAAAAGAGTGGAAAGGGCCTTACATCATTTATGAAACCTTCCCTTCTAGGACCATGTTGATCTACAAACTTGAAAGCCCAAATAAGAAGTTACTAGTCAACATGTAACAAGTCAAACCTTTCCATGAGCTGAAAAGAGCTAATTCTAGCAACACCTAATTGGATGAATAACCATGATCAATTTTTTGGATCTCCTCCTTCTAACTCAATAGTGGGGAAAATGGCCATCCATGCTAATTATGTAAATGTCTCCTCAACTTTTATACATTTTTGTTTTACAACATTTTTTTACACCTTTTTATTTTTACACTTTTTATTTTACATCATTTTTTACAACATAATTAGTATGTTTTATCTTGAATATTTTACAATTTATTTTATATTTTACTTTATTTTAGTATGTTTATTTTTATTTTTATTTTATTAAATTACTTTGTTTTTCTTTATTTCCAGTAGGACATAATGATGTGCTAATGGTGGTTTGTACTTAATATTTTTGATTGCTAATGTTTGGTTTCTTTCTTTGAATTTTGATATTGATAACTAAGACAAAGTTTCTTTTTTGTGGAATAAGAAATGATTCCATGTCATGATCCACAACACTCTATGGTCTTCCTTGTTCTAGAAATATGAGGTCCCTTTCATGAATAAAACTTTAATGAACTTGTGACCTTGATAGTTTCCAAACTTAGGAAAGATTAAATGGATTGACAAGGATGTGACTTCAAGGGGACTCAATGCTCTTTGTACTTTTCTACTCTCTTAAGTGCATGAATGTTTTAATGTATTTCTTACCATTCCACTATCAACCAATAATAGGAAGCTAAAGTCTTTGAATGGTATGGTTCCCATCTAAAAATTCATAAAAATATATAAGAAGAAATGATGGGAATTCATAGCACACCCCTTAGACAAAATAACAGGCTACAAGTACTAGTTATGAGACTAGAAAGACATGTTACCCATGCCTAAAAGTCCCCTATAACTAAGGCCCTTTCTCACTTCTTGCTTCTCTTTTCTTCTCAATAAGGAATGATGATTGATTTGTGGGAGCATTCTTATGTTTTAAGGAGATGTGTAGATCTAAGAGTATTGATGTAAAGTCACTGAAATTTTTTGGTTTTAATCTAGACTAAGGATGAACTTTATCAGGTCATTTAACCATAAACCTCACAAGGAACTTCATGTGACCATGATTCAAAACTCCATTCCACCTTTCTTCTCATCCACCAATGCTTTCCACTTTTCACCTCACTGCTAGTTTCCATGTCTTGTTTAATGTCTTAGTTTGATGTGTCAAAATTCTTAGGTACATTCTTCCAGATAAGATCCTTAAATTTTCATAACCATTAATCAACCATGGGGTCCATGTACTCCTTAATTTGAGGATATGCAAGGGAAAAAATGGCATAATCCTACTATAGGAGGATCCACTTGCATTTCTCTTAGTTGGGCTAGTTAAGTTTCTTATCCTTAGGCATTCTTACAGTCAAATCGTCCACATTCTCCATCGGTTGCATCCAATTGTGCATTCCTTAATGACATTTTTCCAAAAAAATCTTATTCTCCAAGTAAAAACTCAAATTTTGTGCATATCAAGCCCTCTTCAAGTATTTCATCATGTTCATGGCTTTTTTATCTCTCCAAGGACCCCAATTTCATGATGAAACTCCTATGTTTTTCAAATTTTAAATGTGAAAAATTTTCTCCATAGACCTCATTGAAGGAGGGGATGCATAGACAAGACCCCATCAACATAAGGTAAAACTTCTATATTTACACAATGATCCTTAGCAATTTTTCACATTTGTGCTCAAACAAGGGGAAGTGTTTGAATTTTTCAGAGCCCAAAACCTTCCAAGAGCCATAACTTCCAAACCATTTGTCTGATTCACCTCGTTCTTCAGTCTTGTAACTACCATAGGTAAGCTATTTGTCGTGGGGGCCACAAACCTTAGGTTTTTGATGGAAATTTTTTTGAAATTTTTCTAACTTCCATAAAGGTTTAACTAAGAAATTAGCATCAAAACATTAATTTTAAGAAGTTAAACCCTTCCAACAAACTATGGTAATATTTTAAGTTAAAAAATATTAAAATATTGAATCTACCATGGTTATAACTTAGCCAAAGTGTAACTGTCCAATGAGATAAGGTACCTAAAAGTTATAAGTTACACATTGTATGCTAATCCTTGGTTATGTTGTGACAACAAATGGCACCTAAGGGAAAACACGCGCAGGAGGGAGGACCATCCCAACCAAGGGATAAAAAACTGAGAATAGGAAGGGGCCAAGAATAGTAGCCAAGAATAGGAGCCTGAACTAGAATTTGTCAAACAAATTCCCAAAGTAGCAGCCAAAACTAAATAATCATACTAAGATGAGGTACCAGAGCTAAGACCAAGCCTTGAGGTCACCTTGATAGATGTATAACTTAATTAAATTAAATATAATGAGGTCTGGAAATCTATGTTCTAAGAGTTAAACTTTGGATCTTTCTTAGAGTTTGCTCCTCCTAAAGTCAGGATCTAATTGTAGAGCTCTCCCATGTGGTCCATTATCACTTCCAGTGAGGAGTGATACATGGGAGAGACCTACCTCTTTTGGAACAATAGGCAAGTATGTTCAAAATTCAAAATCAAGAATATTTCTATGTCCTACTTGGTGAAAGCAATTTTAGAGATCCTTGGGTCCCTTGAGACTGGGGTTAATCTTGCAGAAATTCCAACACAGGAAAATCTTAGTGTCAAGTAGGAATGGATGCAGTGGAGCTGATCACAAGAAGTTTGGTGTACTCATCATAGTGGAACATGCATACTTCAATATTTTAGCCTTTCAGCTCAATTGAATGATGATGCTAAGAAAATTCATAGCTTTCTTCCTCCATGCATGTGCCACTTTAAGCAAAAGATTCTGGGTTAACCTTCCATAGCTAATCAATCTTGAGATAGCGAAGTGATTCAAGAAGAATGAACATGGAAGGAAATTACTCCCCTTTCCATGTCTCATTAGAAAATTATGCAAGAGGGAAGGCATAGCATGCTACATAAACATCGCTTTCTGACATGCACCAGCCACCTCTTAGATGAAAATGATGAAGGACAAAGTACCTGCAAAAGTGATCCAATAAGAGGAGTAGCAACCATCACCTCCACCATCCACTCACAAAACAATGTTGAATATCTGTGTTGCCATTAAGCACATGCATGAAATCTAAGAGTAGCTCTTGCAATAGCAATAACAACAAGTATAAATGAGTGGTGGTGATCCATCTATGTACAAACCAGCAATGAGCCACCTCAACGAAGTGGCTTGAACCATCAGTTAGATGGAAGGTGGGGCATTAATATTCTTAGCCCAACAAATGCATGTGCCTACAAGGTCAAATCCAAGTGCTCAATAGGTAATGGTGTCCTTCTTGCAATATTAGCAATTTCAAAAAATCTCTAGGAATGTCACTACCTTTTCAGTGTGTCTAGAGGAGGGTGAGGGTGTAACTATCTTGGTGATGCAACACCATGGGCAAGAGACGATGGTCAAAGTGGTTGCTAAGAAAGTGGTCAAAGAACTCAATGCACCTACGACATCTATACTAGATTTTTCTACACTTACAAATGTGCAGATGTCCATAGGAACTCTTAGTGGTAGATTGAACATTACCCAAAATGAAGAATTACTAGACCAACTGATGGAAACTAGGAAATTAATTCCAAATGTCTTTAACCTTTTGAATACCAACACTGAAACCAGTCAAAGCTACTAGAAGCAAGGGGCAAGTGCATCATAATGGAGGAGTAACTTGAAATAGCTAGGGCTAGAAACCAACACTTGGCTGTGGAAGTTGCCAATTTGAAAGCTTGCCTTGCTAATCTTGCATTTCTCAACTAAGTGATCATAAGAGATAAAGCTTTCTAGCAGCTTTAGAAGTATCTCAAAGAGGTAGAGAATGCCAAGGAGACAATGATCTTTAACCAATCCTTAGCTAATGACACCATGCATAACATTCAAAAGGACTTGGTTTACACTCATTATGAGAATGAGATCCTAAACATAGAAAACCATTACCTCCAGAATATTAATGAGTAGAAGTAGTAAATGATAGAATTTTTCAATCACCAGCAAGAGTATCTAGCTAAGGTGAACACTGAATTGAGGATATTGGCTATAGAAAATCACAACATCTCCATGGAGAAAGTCTATGCCTTACACGAAAAATATGCAATTACAATTATTGCCTAGAAGAATGAGGCCTTGAAGTTCGAAAGAGTGAAGAATCACTATAAAGATTAGATGGGATTGTAGAAAGAAATCAATGAAAATCACATCCAATTGGTAGATGAAAAATTCAATGAAACCCTCCAACAGCTCAAGGAATGAGATAATGTCTAGTAGCCTATCTTTGAATGCATACAACATGGTTGAAATCTACTTGAAGGAGTTGTGAATTGAGAAGATGACTAAATACATGAAGCTTGCCAATCTCCACAAGGCAAACCTAGTGATGCTGATTTTTGGAAGGCCATGGTTAGAGTTGGAAAAATAAGTGACCAGCTCATACTTGTTGTATGAGGCAAAGTTTAAGCACCAAAGGAGACCAAGTAGAAGCTTGAGACAACAAACATGAAACTTGAGGTTCTTAAGGCAAAGTTCACCAAGCAAAGATAAACTACTAAGAACCTAACAAAAAGAATGAATGACTACCAGAAGTTGTAAAATGCACTTAGAGTGTTTGACGTCGAATGTAAATAGTTCAATACCTAGTTCATGAATGTGAAGGAGTTGTTCCCAGCAATGCCCTGTCCATGGGATATTCCCATTTCGGTCCAATTTGATGAAGTTGCATGGACCTTGAATGATCTCCAAAGTAAGGAGCAAAAGATGAAGGCATTATTGGACACCTTCCTTCTTTTCCCAAAATTTGCAACTACTACAAAACAACCATAATAATGGCCTCAATTACTACTTACACCTAAAGTAGAAGAAGGTCCTTTGAAACCTTAGGAGCCTACACCTTCTGAAATCATTTAAACTTCTTCATTTTCTTCACATCATTTGAGTATTTTTGTTTGTCAGTTTTGTCTTGGTGTTCAATTTTGTTATCGTAGACATTGAAATTTTGTAATGATTGTAAATCATACACTTTGACACTAATTTTTTGTTGTGTTTGTTTTGTGTGTCTATAGTCAGTCCAATAATCCCATAACTTCCCAAATGTTGTAAGGAACTTGAGGAAAATTTTTTATTCAATCATGGAGGTATGATGAGTCATTCATTGGGCCACATCCATGCGATATCATCAATGTGATCCCATTGACACAAGGTTTGACCCATTAATAAGGCATTTTATTTTTGCCTATAAATGTGCACCTATCCACTACATTTATGGTAATATTTTCATAGTTATAGCAAAGCACGTGCAATTTTTTAATTTGAGAGTTAGAATATTTTCTTAGTGCTCACAATAGGAGTCAAAGAGTGTATGAATCTTTATTCATGCACTATTATATTTGAGCACTTCAATGTGGACAGTAACAGAGATGAGCTTTTTTTATAAACGTTGCAGCACTTGGACTAGATTAATTATTTTTTATGCATTTAATATTCAAGAAATTTACCATAATTTTTTTAAGTAATTAAGTAATCAATTCATATCATTTTAATATTAACACATAAGTACAATCACTTTGAGCATATGCTTGGTGCTTAGTAATCCCAATAACGCTTAATGTTTGGTAACCTAGTAGAATTATAATATGTTTAGGATGTGTACAACAAGTGGAAAGAAATGCTCATGTTATGATTAGTTATATATTAGCTAGTAATTAGATTAGATTAGCTAAGCAATTAATTACTTTATTCTTCATTCTTCTTCTTAGGTGACTTAAACCATAAAAGATAAAAATGATAAAAAGCATATGCCTTAGTTACACTTAACCATACACTTGCACTTCACAAGTGGAACTGAGAAGACAACAATTGCAATGGCTAGTTTCACCTCTTAGAACCAGTGTACTTAGAAACTTAGTCTTTGGAATTTAACCAGATTGCTGAGTGAATGCTAGTGATTCATATGGTTGGGCATAGGGTATACTAGCCACTTATCACAAGTCATGCTCATTTTACTGAATTCCATATATGAGAACAAGTAAATATTAAGCTAATTGTGTAAAAAAGAAATTACATTAAGATTAATTTCTATTCTAAGTCAGAGTGCTGCAATGAATGGGAATCAATATCAATATTATTAGCATTCATGCATTATGTTTAGGTACAATTCACTCAAATCAAACATTGTACAAGTGACTTATATTAACATTATGAGCACTCATTGACTATTAAAAAAATTAAAAAATGAAATTGATAAAGTCTAGCTACCTAATAACCAAATGATGCTACAAATGTGGTAGTTGAATTGCATTTATAGGCATTTATTGTAGTTGCAATGTTTCATTTATGATGTAGCATCCTAACTTGCAACATTGTAGATGCAATGTCATAGATGTGATATTACAACTAACTAATACAATTTTATTAGTTCCAAGATAAGGGGTTTTCTACCATTATCCTTTCAACATACAACATATGTTACTTCATCATAATGGGTATGTTGATTTATGATACTATTATGTTCTTCTTATGTTGTACAAAATTATTGTATTAGCTACATGTCATTGGTTACATATAGTCAAATAGTTTTGGTTTTAACATTCCTAACTATTCATTTCTATACCCACATTTTTTAGAAAATTACATCTTGTTGATAGCATTCAAAAACTTGAATTCATTTTCCCTCTTAAAACAAAGCTCAACAATTTATATCCAATATAATTATACACAAAAATTAAAGAGACATAGAAAAATAAAATAAGGAACTGGGATGCTTATTCCTTTCATTGTCAAGATTTTAGAATGTCATTAGAGGTAGCTTTTGATCAAGATTGTAAAGGAGTGAAGAATATGAATTAAGGTGAGAGATAAATATCTTGAAATACTACTTTATTATTTGCTTAAGAAAATACTTCTTTACAAGAAAGTGACAAAAAGTCCATTTGGTGATGTCCATTATTTAATCATTCCTTTCAAAGTGAAATTTCCAATAATAGAAATATCTATAAATAATTCAAAGTAGTGTGAGAATATTTAAACTATAGGACATTGGAAGAAGTAGTGATTTACAGTTCTTGGGCTCAAGCCATAATGTGGATAACAATCATTATTAATAACACTACATTGGTACAAAAAAAAATTTACTAGAATCTTACATTTAAGACACTTATTAAAGAATACCTTATGTATAGGCATTAATGCATTTTTTCACCAATAAAATTTAGGCTTGTCACTTACTTCTAAAAGCAATGTTCGGTATGTACTTTTAAGATTGTATCCTTGGGATTGATCCCAATAAACATAGATCTTCAGTTATGTGGATATGTTGTTGAAACTAAGATGCAAATTTTTCAAACTTTGTGATGTAATATATGCTGAAATAATGTTGGATGTATTGTGAAATAAAGAACTACCATATACATATTTTGCATCCTTCTACTTAAGGGATTTCATATATGTCATTGCAACCCACTAAATGCATAGAATGAATTAGTTATAGTCTTCTAGCCTAAAAAAGCATCATTCCTTTTCATCTTGAAAGTTTTTTCAAGACCTTTTTTTTTTGTTTTTTGTGTTAGATTTCCTCCTAAAGGGAAATTTTCATATGGAGACAATTTCTTTGAAATAAGAGAAATGATTTCTTTGAAATGAAAGAATCAACTTGTTAAAGATCAAGCTTTAAAAGAACGATTAGTAATCCTAGTGCTATCAAACAATAGAACCATGAAGTTTTAGGATGTCCAATTCAAATGGTTTCTCTAAAATGAGGGAAACAATTCTTTTAGAATGAGAAAAAAGAATTATTCCACAATAAGCTTTTAAAGAAATATTACTACTTATACTTGGGCTATCAAACAAGGGAACCATAAAGCTTTAGCATGTTCAATTAAGATGATTCCTTTGAAATGATAGAACCCATTTCTTTGAAAGAAAATGATGAGACGCGACATGCATAGTGCCGCGATATCGCGTCTTTCCCTACGATATCGCGTACGCGATATCGCGGTCTGCCGCCATATCTATAAATAAGAGGTGGCACTCCCCTCATTTCCCAATCCTGGCTAGAAGTAGCAAAGCTCTGGAAGTTTGAACACTCCAGAGTTAGATTAATTTCCCATGTGCCTGCAGTAGGAGTCCTAGAGTGAACGGCTCTTTATTCGAGCAACTTTGTAACCTGAACACAAGTTGTGTACAACAATAAAGACAAACTTGATTGGATAAACCTTGCAGTACATGGTTTTATTTCATTGTTATTTATTGCTTTCCTAGTG
>MNCI01011205.1:0-124467 GCA_015680685.1 Gnetum montanum
TAAGCATCAAGATAGAGACCAAACTTGGCTTCGATACCAAATGTTAGAAAGAGATTGTGTAGAAAACATTGGCTAGATGTCACAATAAACGNCGTCAGAAAGAGATTGTGTAGAAAACATTGGCTAGATGTCACAATAAACGAATTGCACAAGGAATAAAAAATGCAGAAATAAATTTAAAATAACCTTCAACCATTGATGTCTTTACATGAACTTGTGGTGGGGAGTGTTCTAATTCTTCTATCACACTGAGACTCAACAATGAGATAGAGACCAAACTTGGCTTTGATACAAAATGTTGGAAAAAGATTGTGCAGAAAACTTTGACTAGATTTTCCAATAACCAAATTGCACAAGGAATCAAAGTAGCAAAAATAAATCAAAAGGGACCTTTAGCCATTGATGCCTTTACATGAACTTTTCATGGTGAGTATTCTGATTCTTCTATCACACCGACACTCAACAATGATGGTGTATGTAGACTGTAAGCATTTGTGATAGGGATGAAAACTATAACACTATCGTGAATTCTTCTAGTGTCTTTATTCTCCCATCAAGAACATTTTATAGGCTAGAAAAATGTCGGTTACCAAACTTTTGGTTTAAATGGAAAATATGAGACTACTCTTCTCATAACTGTTACAAAATATTGATTTTCTCATAATGGTCACTTTTATGAAACCATTACAAACCACTGGTTTTTCTATAATAGTCACATTTATAGAATTGTTACAAACTATTGATTTTTCCATAAATGGTTAACTAGGAAGATGTCATTGTAGAGGGTATGGATCTTCGTTGGGTTGCATTTCACAAGCTTATTGTCTAGCTCTTCAAGGATTTTTTTTAAGGCCCTATAGGCATGCCACATCTTCTAGATTTACTTGGAATTGTGCTTCTACAAACCTTTGCTACTGGCACTACCATTGCATAGTAAGAAAAACGTCATGAAAATAAGCAAGGTCATCAAAATCGCTATTCTACCTCTTATCATGCCCATCTTCTTCTCTATTGTGATGATGATTGAAACACCGTAGAAATTGTGAATTGGCCTCAGGTGAAGATTCACGATTCAAGCAAAAGTCCGTGATAGAATTCCAGAAGGTAGAACAAGGCAAAGCAAGGCGAAATGATGCTCGGCATCAAGTCTCCAAGTTCATTACAGATTTCAATTTTACTATGTTTTCTATCTTTACGCTACATTATGCAACATCACGTAATGACGCTTATCGTAATTTTTCTTAACATAGTATGACATCAGAAGGTGACATACTTCAGCAAATTTGGTGAACCTTAAGGCCTAAGCAGCATAATATGTGGCTTCTCGCATATCCTGCTAAGTCTTTTGTCCAAGGTTGGATTTACGCTCTGTTACGCAAGGCAGCGTAATCAGCTTCAAAAAGGTCAAAAGGAAAGTCCAAAGGAAGCGTGATAGATCGACTCCTTTCTTTTTGCAGATTGATCACCTTACGCTCGTTACGCTACGCAGCATACGTCAGCGTAATTTATCATCGAGTTGATCATTTTTTATGCTTCACTATGCTTCGCTGCGTAAATGAGCGTAAAATAGCTTGACTCACTATTTCCATGATTCGTTACGCTCTACCACACGATGCAGCGTAAACAAGCGTAATACAGCGTAAGGCCGATTACACACTTACTATCCATACGCACAATATTCTAACAAGCGTATTGTGTGTAATCATGAAGCAGCTTCGGCAAAAGTATTAACAGCATGACGAGACATAGCCAGTTCATCAGGTCAATCGTATCCGGGAAGTTTGGGACACATGTCATCAAGGCCATGCCTTTTCTGCATGTTGTCATAGCTTATAAATACCCCAGTTGGTGAAGAAAGAAAGGACCCTTTTTTTGAAGGAAGGAGAGCAACAGTTAGCATCTTCAACTTTTGGCAGTTATCATCTTTGAGCAGAAATAATTTTTCGAGCATTGGCAGTAGGAGCGATCATACCTTTTGGTGAAAATACAGTTCTCCCATTGGTGATCCTTGGCAGTGTTCAGTAGAGACAACCCAAAGCAAAGAAGATAGATCATAGATCGAGAGATCATCTGGTGCAGTTGCCAAGATCTATTGATCAGAAGTAGTTGGTTGATAGACATCCGAGCTTGACCTTCCTTGCACTCCATCCTTGGCTTACAAAGTAGACCGAGCTCCATTATACACTCCTTGTTAAACAGTTTTCTTATTATTTTGTGTCTATTTCACACAAGATAATTGGAGTCTTCCCATTGTAACTTTGTACACAAAATACTCATTTTTTTGGGTCAAAGTACAGATCTTGAAATCATGCATTTCTCTTAAATATGATTTCCTTTGTCGTGTTAATGTTGTGATTATTGCAATTTATCTACATCATTTTCCTCTACTTTCATGATTTATCGAATCAAATCATTCCACAAAACACCTATAATCTTTGTCGATTTACTGATTTAGTAAGTCCCTATCTGATCGACAAGACCGTTCAGGGCACTGCGGATTCATTTTCTCCAGCACAGCCCTCGCACGGATCCGTGGTTAAGACTGTGTATATGGATTTTGTTTGGTATTCCAGCTACCGAAATTTTCCGTCATTACAGTTTTCTAGCGCTAGAAGGAGGGCCTAAGCTCCAATTCGCATTTTTACGGGTAACCCTGTTAGCGATCTATACCCGCATCTCCAAAAACGTGAATGTAATACCTCTAGGGAAGTTTATGAAACATTGTGTGGTGTAGATTGGTCACAGTAACGATTCCTTTCGAATCCTACAAGGTAGAAAGCCTAATAGCGATCCTCTTTGTCCACCGCCTTTTAGATCCAGTCATTTGTTGCCGTTAACCTACTTGATCAATAGATTCCGCATACACAACCACAACCGCCATGATTACCACTGACTCGGGTGCCACATCTGTGAACCCCATCACCGCCACTAGACCAGCCTCTAGTGTTATAGGACCCTAGGGACCATCACGTCGTTCATTGAGGTTACAGGGCAAAGATCCTATTTTCACCATCGTGACGCTTGAGGAATATAACTTCATCTACGTCAAGATCCAGGTGAAGCTTGGTCTCAGCCAAGCCGAAGTCAAGGCGAAACGAAATTTTGAGATGATCCACCAAGGGGGTTAGGATTTTATCCCAATAGCCTACGACATCATTCTTTTAATATAACATCACCATGAAATTATAACACAGTTGGTCATGGCTAGGAGCCAGGCTACACAAGTTATGCTAGAACCCCAGAATGGGGAGGAAGAAGATGATGAATTTGCAGCCCAGTCTAAACATTCATATTACACTCTTAGTCCTCATACCTACATAAATCCCTTATTCCCTCTCAATGGAGAAGCCACCCATATTAATAATGCCATGACCATGCAAACCCACATTCTTGTCATCCCGCAAGCTACCATGTAGCCATCTCGGCTGCAAGTGCAAATACCCAAAAATAACATGGGGGCGGTCTCGTCACCACGCGTAATCAACATTCCGTCAGTGGTTCCAGCATCCACTGTGCCCCATTTCATCCCTCAGATCCAACCCCATGCCATATCTACAACTCACTTGGTGCAAAACCTGGCACAAACTTTGTCGTTGTCGCCCCCTCCAACCCAACAGATCAAAGCCATCGTTCAGCCACAAACATCCATCCAACAGCCCGCCGTCAGTCAGTGGATCATCCCCATGGCACAACATAACTAGTCTATGGTATATGGCATGCAACCCTCAGTTGCACCCGCAATGCATATTCCGCAGATGATCCCACAATATCCTTATCCCTATCCCGCATAGCTAGCGGTGGCTAACCTCTCTTCTCAAACTGGTGGGTGGTGGTCCTCACAAGCACCTCTATCTGTAGGGATCCCCGCCGCACCATCTGCCAGCCAAAACATTCCTTCATTTCCACTCCCTAACACCACTCTTCTAGTCCAACCCCCTATTCCTCTTGCACAAACATCTTCATCGACAGGCTTAGACCAGGTCTTCTTGCTTATTTAGACCCTCATTGAGGAGGTTAGGCTCCTTAAGGCCGCTGGCTCAGACACTATACAGATCATGGACTTCTACCAAGATGATCCTATTAGTCCAGTGGTCCCCATGCTGTCGTTGCCCCCGGGGATGTCCTTACCCCATTTTACCAAATATAATGGGGAGGGAGACCCCAACGCTCACCTAGTTACCTTCAAATCCAAGTCTTTGTTGTTACAGCAGTGGCCTCACACAATCATTCGTGTGTTTGCTATGTCTCTGACAGGATGCTGAGGAGGCTAGCAAGGACTCGACGTATGTTGCCTACAAAAATGCTAACAATAAGGGCAAGGATAAAGGTAAGACAACAAAAATGATGGTAGCTGCGTTGGTTGAAGGCGCTAAGACCAAAAAGAAGAAGGCACCTACGACACCACCCGAGACCACAGCTAGTGCGAGTAGTACCAGCCAAGACACACCTATCGATGAAAAGCCCCCTCAGCCAAAAGCAAACTTTGAGCGTAAAGATCGCTCAAAGTATACAGCCCTGCCTATGAAACACTCAAAATTGTTGAAACAATTGTTAGGGGCAGGATACATTCAGACCAAGAAGGTATCCTAAGAAGCTCTAAAGTGTCACAGATGTCATTGTGAACTGCTGAAGAATCCTTCTTTAGCCCTACCCAATGAACCACTAGTTCGAAAGTCTTTCAGGCTGGACCGTTTCTATGACTACCACCAGTTGTGTGGTCACGATACAGATTACTGCTGGGCGTTGAAAGATGATATTCAACGCATGATTGATGATGGTTCACTTAAATTAGACAGTAGTAGTCCAACACGTCCGAAAAACCAAGTGTTGCAGGTGTACAAGGATCCGTTGAATGCAAACAATGCACCCTACACAATCAACGTGATGAGTACAGACAGTGAGAGGAAAGTACCGCCCAAACAACCTTTTGTTTTGCATGTACCTACCAACTTACCAAGGGGGACAAACTTTTCATCGGCAGCTAGTGGTGTCTCAAGGACACGCTTCATCATTCGGGCGCCTTCCCCAGATTTGACTTAGCCTCCCAGTAACAATAAAGTCGTGACCATATCTGCACCCACACCTAAGGTGCCTTTCATTCTCAAGGTGCCAAAATCACCGGCTGCCCCTTTTATGCAGGGGCAAGCTTCTAACACAAATCACCAACCATCACCTAATAAACAAAAAGAAGGGGATGCATCTAGTAATGCTGCAAAGAATCACCTTATACTAGGTTTCGCTAGGCCTAGGCCCTTGGCCTTTGTCCCTACATCTGCAGCTTCTGGGCAAGACAAGGGTATAGAAACACAACCACCGCCCCTTGGCAAGAAAAAGAACAACTCCCCGACTGACATTGTTCCGCCCAAGGAGATCTGTCTCTTAGGGTGAATGGAAAAAGACAAAGGGGACAAACAAGCTAGTAAAGAACAAGATCTTCTCGATGTGTTTATGTAGGTCAAACAGGCTTTGAAACAAAAAAATACAAGGCTGAGTCTCTATGACCTACTTATGCATCTCAAAAACACCATGAGGCCATGGTCCGCATGCTGACATCCATACCTATGGAGGAAATCTTACCAGCGGAGGAGGAAGCAATACACGCTGTCATGTTTCCCTCCGACACTGAGTGACCTAAATCTACCTTGTTGACCTTTGATGATGAATCCATCAAACATGATCCTGAGAAAGGTCAGGTGACCACGGAACCCATGTTTATCACCATTCGGGTCGGACAATACCAGATCTGGAGGGTGCATGTGGACGACGGCGCAGCTACAAATGTCATTCCTTATCCCATCGTGGATAGGTTGGGTCTAGTCAACCATATCAGTCCCACAATGACAACATGTGTAAAGTCGTTCAACGGAGCAAGGGTTTAGGTCAAGGGGACGGTGCGCATCGAATTTGTGGCAGGGGATCAATTCCCAATAGATGCCACATTCCTTGTCATCGAGGAGATGCCCGGGTTCAACTTAATTCTAGGGAGGTCTTGGCTAGTCCAACTAAGGACGGTTTTGTCACCAATCCATCAGGAAATACACCTACCCTATGCAGGGGGAGAAGTTGTAATACGCGATGACAAAATCACCCCAGGACTGTCAACAATATCGAAGAGGAATGGGGTTCAGAGGTAGAAACATCGGATGATCAGACCCATCCCCGAATCCCTGAACAAATCGAAGTTAACGATGACAGTCTAGCCTAGGCCAACTTGCCATTTCAGGACGGTGGTGTAGAAGAGTCAAGCCGCAAATGCCCCCGCCCTTACGCATCACTGAACGTAAAGGCCATCAAGAAACAATTACGAATTAGTGATTGATCTGAATGGCATTTACGTGCATCTTCACGTCTTTACTAATTTTTCCTTTTACGCTAAGCAGTTTCCATTGTCAATCCTCTTTAATATATACATACATATTTACGCTTACTATTCATTACACCATTCACATTTCTTTATATATGCTATTTATGCTTGTTGATCATTTTAGTGCAATTATGCAGAAATGTACATTATTATCAATTACGCTTCCAAAATTATGCAAATGGCCCGCGACGGCCTTAAACTAGCGATGGCCCGCAACGGCCTAAAACTAGCAATGGCCCACAATGGCCTAAAACTAGCAATGGCCCGCAATGGCCTAAAACTAGTTCCCTGATATTTTACGCAAATGTTACACGACGGCCCGCAATGACCTTAAACTAGCAATCCCATCTCATAACAACATAACTTATTCTAAACCTTTAACAACTACACTTACGCTTTGTAAATAAACATATAAAACCAAAATAAAATAAATACCATTTAAAACCATATAGAAGATCTGAATACCAGTCTTTTCAACATTCATATAATCATTGTTCAATTCCAATCAATAAAATCATGCGTACATTACAGTTACGCATCCCTCCTAGTGCCACTGTCACCAGTATCCCTTAGGTCAGGCTCCAAGCCTAATAAATCATCCTCAAGTGGGCCATCCTTCTTAGAAGATATTCCTTCACGAGGAATGCCATCCCCACGAGGCCCTTGCTCCAACCTTGGCTCCACAAGAGGACGCTCTTCACTATTACGCTCCTCTTCTTGTGCTTGTTTCTCATCCTGTTTGCCTTCCCCCTCCAATTCTTGTACTTGTATACAGCAAATACATTAGCAAAGACTTGACACCACAATCAAAAAAATTAGATTCAATAATGTTTAAACTTACTCGTGATGGTCCTGCTTCCACAACAAAGGGAAGCTTTTCTAAACCGACCCATAGGCACTGCATGATTTCATCCTCAGTTAATTCAGATCACACTCCATTTTCCAGAGTAGCTCCAGCTTTTACCTTTCCCTTTTCCACACTAGTCTAGTGAGGCAGATCAGGGAAGAAAGTGGGGACAGTAGTCTCGTCCCCAGGAAGAGTCATTTCTCTTTCTAGTGAGCGCTTACTATCTCCTGCTCCTGAAACTTCTCGAAAGCTTGGGATGTGCCAATGACATCAAGGAATACCCGCAAGGATTGAGCTTCGATGGCAGAATCATGGTAATTCTGATGATAAGTGATACATTCTTGCTTATACAGATGCTTGTGATCTTTTTCCTTCTGCCCCCACTCTTGCACACTTGTGCAGAAATCCTTCCAGTCTTGGCTTTTCTGAGATAACAGCTCTACCTGCATCCACTGCTCCACTAACTCTCGACTGGTCTACATGTTGTTCCTGATTGTGATTCAATAGTGAGAGTAGTCAATCACAGCTGTGCACTAGTCCTCCTCACCTATTTCCCGCACCTATAGGAACTCACATTGTGATTTCAAGTCTCCGACCTCTTTGGCCAGAGACTCCTTCTCCCTCTCTGACCTCTGCAGCCTTTTCCAGAGGTCTTCATTAACACTCTTACTCTCCCAAAAGGAGCGAGTCAAGTGTAACGCACATTTACGCATCTCCTCATAAATGCTGCATGGCACGACCGTCCTATTAAATGGAGGCTCCACTGTGTCCAAATCAATGGGCTCCGTTGGGTCCCATCGAAGGCGAGCTCCTGACAGCAAACATTACCCACATAAATGAAACATCACCACTTTCTAATAAAATAAACCCATTGACGCAAAAACATACCAACTTCGGGATCGACGCACTCGGGACGCTCGATCATATAGCTGAAAACGCCTTCCATTAAGGTGAATTTGTTAGGAAACTCTCTCCAGGTTCTGCTCACAGAGGCAAATGTGGATGCATCTTCTTCACCTATAGCATAATTTAGTTAAAAATATTAATTGATAACAAAACTCCTCAAAACATCCAATACACTTACTACCTCTGCCGGTTACAGTGGGGAGTGCATCAATAGTTCCCGCCTCCTCCCTCTCCTCATGCACACGAGTCTGTGCATCGCTAGTCCTAACAGCTGGGGCCTCTTCTTCCAAAATTGGGGTCCCTTCCCCACGACTTAATATCACTGCCCCTATTTTAGGGGTCAACCGCTCCACAGGCCTCACTGTTCAAATCACATACATATTTAGATGATTCAAAATATCCTGAATAAAAAATGCATAATACAATAACTTTCACTATGTTTCTTTTACGCTTACCAGGCGGAGGTTTACTCTGTTGAACTTTGACTTGCATGGTTCGACCTGCGCCACTCCCAGGCTTCATAGGGACCTTAGTTAAGCGAAGCCTTTTACACCGAGCTGAAGGCTCTACAATCTCGGCCGCCAAGCCTTTCCCTCGCGGAGCATCGCTAGTGTAAGTGGGCATCACCCTCCCTATGCTGTCGGGGCCTCATATTCTGGATGCCATCAAATCCTTTGTCATTATAGACAGAGACTCGCCAATCCCTTCCAAGGGATCCTGTCCACAAGTAGTGCCAAAAATGTGGGTAATCCAAGGTTTGGATAGCTGATTTCGGTCTTGTTCCACCCAGACCCCATTCCTTTGCATAACCAAAAATTCGGCAAAACAACGAAGGCAAGCTATGAAGAATGCGTAATGTACTTTTAAACGAGAATCAAGCTTTTGGCGAAGCTTGATCATCTCAGTGCATAATCCCTCAGCAAAATAACTTGCCCAGTCAAACTGGGTCCCTTCCTCCATAACCTCCCACATGATATGGGTCTGTTCTATGGAAAAGAACCTCCCCTGTGAGAGTGTTTTGGGAAAAGCTCGGGCTCGGAATAGGGGATAAATCATCTTGGCGATCTCTGGTTTGATCTTCTCATAAGGGATCCCCTTAGGCTCCTTCTTAGCTCCTAGCCACTCCTCCAGCCACTCTTGATAGGAGAGGCTCCTCTTTGCCTTTTTCTCTATGGGAAGGCCATTAGAGGGGATGCCGAAAAGATCTGCAAAAAGCTGAGCATCAATATCAAAATTTACACGTACATGATGCATGCGCGTGCAAAAGCGTTTAGCCCTTTCGCTGAAGGAGTTGACCAATGTTAACATTTCACTGATGGGGACATCAGGGGTTATGGCCAAAAATAAGTGCATTAGCCTCACTTCCCGTACCTTGGTAACCAACGCAACCGGGGATACTTCATGGGCGAGCTAGTGTTGTGCCGCCTTGATGTTGCCATAGCGGAAGAGAAGGGTATTCGCCTCACCGCCGGAAATTGTAAGGGTAATCTCCTAGGATTCCCTAACTGAACAATGCAAGACACATGTCAAAAAATACTATTACACGACATTCACGATTCACAATTACATTATGCAACAATGAAATACACAGTAATTTTACCAAGTCCAAATGGCAAAGGAAAAGGAGGAAGTTTCCTCTGCATGTCTGCAATGGTAAGGGGCAGATCCAAAGTCCAATCGTCATGTAACCACCCAAGATTCTGGAAATTCTTGAAAGAATCAGCATAACGGGTGGGGTACTCATGAATGTCGAAGCCAATCTGCNTATAACGGGTGGGGTACTCATGAATGTCGAAGCCAATCTGCCCCATTACACCAGCATGGACATTGCTAGTAGAGGTAAACGCCTTTATTGCCGTTTCAGTCCAAGTTAAGGTATCACCATCATCTACTAACTTGTTCTCATGGATAAAAAAATTGTATCATACCACATATGCTTATCTTACGCTTTATAAAACTTAGAAAATAGACCTATAATGACAATACTGCCAACAAAACCGCTTACCCCCCTGAATAATACACTGTGCCTAGTGGGTTCTGGAAGTAAGTCGAGACGTGATAGGCCACGAACAAAGTATTTTATGCATGGTAACAGCTAAACTGAGCCATTTCCTAGATCCAACTTAAGCACCTTAAACTTCTGGTGTTAAGTTCATGGTCCTGGGGACGACTAGTGTCGATATCCCCATCTATCAAGAAAGCCAGAATTCCCTGCGTAGAACCCACTAACAAGTGCTCCAAAATGGCGCCAGCGATATCTCCCAATAGGTGTGACTATACAATAATGTTGTAGTTACGCAGTAAAAACTGCAAAAACTCTAGCACACCCTTTTGAAATCATATGGCCCTCCCATGCGACCGAGTCTGCAGGGGAGGAACATTTGGTACAATCGGGTTTATGCAGCATAAAACCTCGACTATATCCAAGACGATTAGGACGGGTCTTAACATGATACTGTATAGAGAAAATAATAGCATCTAAATTCAGATTTGCATGCTTAAAATACAGAAAATCTACAGATTACACTTAGCCATTCATGCTGAAATCGCCTAAACCCTTGCAATAGTAAAAGGTTTGTCCCTGACAATGGCGATAGACACAATCCTAGCATATAAACCCTTGTTTTAATGCGAGGTCTAAAATTTTAATTTACGTAGATGATGCTACAAGAATCAACACTGCAAAAGTAACATGAATAAGTAAGGGATGGCCTGCGACCACTACAAAGGCGTAGAGTCTCTCATTTCGACCACTACCTGTGAAACACGTTGCAGGCTCCCTTGCACCTCGTCAATCTTGGCCAATTTCATGTTCTTCCCTTTCACTTTAGGTACCATTCTTACAGTTCTAACACCTTCACACTTTTTCACCTTTATGCCTTACAAATGACACGCTCCAATCTTTTGCTCCTCCTCCTTTCTCTCTGTAACAGAATTCAAATTCGCGACGACAAATAGCCTGTTCTAAGTGAAAACTACTTACTTATACAAAAAATTTAATTGACTTGATACCCGATTTCAGCAAAACTTTCCCAAATGGTAGTATCAATATGAGCTGGAACTCGAGGATCAAGGCATTAATTGCATCAGATATCGCATGCATTATAGTCCGAAATGATCCTAAACTACTGTATCTTATCTCTTTGTAATCAGGTCTCATTAATTACAGACTATTCACGAAATTCAAAATTCAGTTAACTTTACACTCAGTAAGGTCACTTCACGTCCTATACACTAAACTAAGCATTATTCGTTAAACAATTATCGCATCAAACTTAGTATCTTTCTAATTACTCTCGTATTTGACAATTTTGCAGGATAATTCACAGATGGATGAAATTTTATCTACACCGCTAGTTTTAACAAGATTATATGGTAAAATCATTAGACAGCTTGATCCCACACTAATCGAAATGAACTTGACCCTTAATGATGCAATCATAGCCACGACGGAAACATCTCCAGACTGGCCAGAGCAATCGACGCGCATGCTAGATCTAGAAGCTGGAGATGTAACCGAAGACCCACTCAACGAGGTCTCTGTGGTTATGCATAGGGGTGAGACTAAAAATCTCAAGGTTAGTTCTCTATTAGACCAAAAGGTATATGATGTCATAAAATAGGTCCTCCAGAATAACATTATGGTGTTTGCATGATCATACGAGGATATGTCGGGACTAGACCCAAGATTAATTCAACACAACATAATACTAGATCCCCATATCAAAGCCATCAGACGGGAAAGCATGAAAGATCAAGCTAGAAGTTGCACTAGAAATACGTGATGAAATCACTAAATTGTACCAGGCTAGTTTTATTCGCGTAGTTGATTACTCAGATTGGGTATCTAACATTGTAGTGGTTCCTAAAAAGATCGGAGGAATACACATCTGCATAGACTTCCAGGACTTGAGCAAAGCTACAATCAAAGATAACTTCCCATTACCAAGTATCGATCAATTGGTAGATACAACCATCAGACATGCGCTTTTGTCTTTCATGGATGGCTTCTTAGGCTACAATCAAATACGCATTAACCTAGAGCACCAGCTAACAATGACATTTATGATGCCCTGGGGAACCTTCTGTTACACCATGATGCCTTTT
This sequence comes from Gnetum montanum, assembly GCA_015680685.1. Lineage (NCBI taxonomy): Eukaryota > Viridiplantae > Streptophyta > Gnetopsida > Gnetales > Gnetaceae > Gnetum > Gnetum montanum. The sequence goes on from MNCI01011205.1 coordinate 12,225, forward strand.
AGCTTAAAAAACGTCAGAGCAACGTATCAGCGAGCCATGATGTACATCTTCAATGATTACCTCCTAGGGAGACTGAATGATTATGTTGACGATATAGCTATTAAGTTTATAAATTCATAAGATCATTCAGAAGATCTAGAGTTAGTTCTCAAAAGATGTTCTAAATACAATCTCCGACTCAACCCAAAAAAGTGTGTGTTCGAAGACAAAACTAGACGCATGCTAGGTTTTGTGGTATCGGAAATTGGTATACACGTAGATCCTGACAAAGTCAAGGCCATTGTTGAACTGACATCCCCTACAAGTCTTAAGTAATTACACGGATTACAGGGGAGATTACAGTTTATCAGGCAGTTTATCTCGAGATTAACCGACAAGTTACACCCTATGCAACATTTTCTTAAAAAGGGGGTTAATTTCGAATCGACGGATGATTTTCAGCGTGTGTTTGATAGCTTGAAGCAAGAGCTTCAACACTTGCCAACAGTTTTCCCACCGCAAAGGGATCAACCATTTTATATCTACCTCACAACTTCAGACGTAGCCTTAGCTGCATTACTCTATCAAAGGAGGGATGATGGGTCAGAAGTACCCATCTACTACTTTAGTCATGCTCTATGTGCATATAAAATAAGGTACAATGAAGTAGAGTGTAACTTCTTAGCATTAGTATTTACACTCAAGAAGTGTAGGCATTATCTTTTCCGTAGCCAAGTCAATATCATCTATAAAAATAATATTCTTAGGGCAATTACACATAACTTATACAAAAGTAGCAAAATAGCTCGTTGGAAGGCTACCACGGTAGAATTCAATCTGCATTACATTGGCCAATCTTCTACGAAAGGCCAAGCGATAGCTGACCAATTAGTAACATCACCTATTGACAGTCAGGCAACCATAGAGTCAGAATTTTTGGACGAACACGTACATAGCTTAAGCCTTGTCTTGATAGGCCTCAAAGCAACGTTATATTTCGACGAAGCTTCAACTATTAGAGGCGGTAGCGCCGCTACAGTTACTATGGTATCACCTAAGGATATGCTTCTTCATGCTTATCACTTAACCTTCCCCTGTATGAACAATGTGGCAGAGTACGAGGGGCTCCTCAGACAATTACTAGCTGCTAGTGAACTCAATGTTCGACACTTGGCAATTAGGGGTGATTCAATGCTTGTCATTAATTAGATCACAGGAGTCTACACCTGCAAGGCTGTAATTTACAGCCCTACTGCGATATGGCTAAAGATCTTCTAGGGCGGTTCACGACCATCGATGCCCAACATGTGCCACACACTGATAACACACTAGCCGACACACTGGCTACATTGGCTTTGAACGTGCCCTCACACTTGTTCGACACCTGTCCCGCATTAATAACAGATTTCATAGATCCCATCATTCAGGCGACACAAATATCTACTCTGCTCGAGGATAGAACTCCAGAGTGGTATGATAGCATTAAGACTTACCTCTTGCATGGCGAGCCAGCACACGAATTAACACACGCAAAGAAAGATGCAATCCGCAAGCAAGCTAGATAGTATGTCATCATAGGAGACAGTACTATTTGTAGACAGTCTTTTGATGGTGTGTTTCTTACTTGTGTTAAGAAGGACCAATCACAACGTATAGCTGGTGAGGTTCACGAGGGATTATGCGGAGGACACGTAGCGCCACAGGCTATGGCTTCAAAAATATGTTGCTTAGGGTATTACTCGCCTTACATGGAAAAATATTTTCTAACAAAGGTTAAAACGTGTAACACGTGTCAGCGTCACACAAATCTTATACATGTGTCACCTACAGAGTTACATACGACTTAGATAACATGGTCGTTTCAATGATGGGGACTAGACATCACAGGTCCCATCGCACCGAAATATTCCGTAGGTCATAGCTTCATAAATACCACCACTGAGTACTTCACGAAGTGGGTAGAAGCTATTCCTCTATGGAAGATCACATCTCAACAGATTTGACATTTCATCTTAGACAACATTGTAACCAGATTTTGTCTCCCGATGACTATCGTGATCGATAATAGGCCACAGTTTAGTAGTACAGAAACCAAATCCTTCTATGATAGCCTTGGCATTAAACAATCTTTTTCCTCACCCTATTACCTACAAGCGAATGGTCTAGTTGAAGCCACAAACAAAGTCATCATCAATCTGCTCAAGAAAATGCTCGACAGCAACAAGAGACGGTGGCATGAAAAAATCCTCTATGTGCTATGGGCATATCGTACTACATGTAGGATGGCTACAGACAGTATGCCCTATAGCCTAGTCTATAGATCTAAGGCAGTGTTGCCCCTCGAATTACAAATTCCTTCTCTAAGAATGGTCCTCTCCATGATTATAAATGAGGCTCAACACACCGATTCTCGGATCATGGATTTCGATTTAGTAGAAGAGAAGCAAATACAGACGCTTGATACAATTGAAAAGTATCAAGACAAGCAGAGGCAAAAGCATCGTCACAATCTTCAACAGTGTCTAATCAAGAAAGGAGATTTAGTTCTCAAGGCCATTCGCGAACCAGTGGGCAAATTCTCTGCAAACTAGGAAGGCCCTTTCCTGGTGACTGATGTGTATGGAAATGGAGCATTCAAGCTAGTGAATATCAACGGCAACGAGTTACCAAATCCTGTGAATCATATATATCTCAAGCAGTACTACATATAGCTGCATCTCTAGTGTGAACATCAAGTATGGCCATAATCATCTGCTATGATGCTAAACTGGCAACAACCATCCGCTACAACGTAAAACTGGCACTCCCTTCATGCATCTGCCATGACGCTAAACTAGCAATAATCGTCCACCACGATGTAAAACTAGCAAGTTGTAGTCGTCCTCTATGACATAAAACTGGTAGTGTTGTACAAGTCTGCCAAGATGAAAAACTAGCATTTCCTGCACATGTCCGCCATGATGCTAAACCGGCACCGGCTGTCCTCCATGACACAAAACTAGCTCAGGTAAGTGGTCATCTGCTAAGACATAAAACTAGCACAGACTTGTCCCTGGGTCATGACACAAAACTAACACCCACAACATGGTCTGCTGAGACCATAAATCAGCTTCGCCACTGTCCGCTATGACGTAAAACTAGCATTTTTTGGTCTGCCCAGACTTTAAACTAGGACCACAGTCTGCTAAGACTTAAAACCAACAACGACAGTCTACTAGGACTTAAAACTGGGACTTCCAAACTGCCATCATGCAAGTCAAGCGAGCTTAATCATCTCTGTGTAGTTGCAAGGAAAATGGGGTGAGATGTTGAGACAGTCCCAACGTCACTACCTCACTGGCATTCTGTTGATCCCTCAGATGTGCTGAAAGGCATACTACTGACCCCTCAGAGATACTGTCACTCCACCTATTTCAGCGGTGGTACCTCTGAGAGGTTAGTTTCGCCGTCCGGAGCCCCAAATGAATTCTCATCAATTATGACTTTGGGGATCTCTACTCATCATCACTATTAGGCTCTAGCTTCACAGATTCATCTAGCTGGTTCTTTACATAACCAGTCAGGTGCACTGAGTCTAATGTTCTTTGGCGGCGATATGCTGGGCCAAGCGTCAAGGGTGAAGACTCGGGCCTCATGCTACAGTCCCTCCTTCACGGCCCAATCACTTTATCTCGCCTTTAATAGTACTTGTTTCAACAACCTCATCCGCGATTCGCACGGAAAATGGTATCCTCTATTTTCTTCTTTGGTTGCAGGTTACTTGTTACCAGGACATCGTTCGAAGGTACGTTCATCTGAGTGGTGTAATACCAATAGCGTTTTGAGATAGCTACTTAAGTTGGCCTGTCCACTCAGAGGGGTGCATCCTTGTGTCCCTCATAATCTTACCCCTAGCCCTTATGACTATCTTTAACTATCCCATCCGCTTCCCATATGCAAAGTGCACATATGCTACACACACTTTCCGCATTCGTGTTGCAATCAAGTCCATGAACCAGCGTAATGCAACTCACCTAGTGGACGCCCACAAAAAAAAAGAAAAAATAGAAGAGCGGGGGTCGGCGAAATGGGTGAAACACATCTCACCTAGGCCGTACAGATGCAACACAATTTGTCTATCCAACCCCCTTTAACACAAAATGATGGCATAACTTCATGCACACGCAATTGCACGAGAATGCCGAAGTGCTTACGCATGAAGAAGCTATCCCCACTCATTTGCGTCTTCCCCAAACCTATTTCCTCCTATACCATCCTATCTCCCATTTCCTTCATCTCTGCTCCTCTGTGTTGACAGGGCGACACTTGAGTACTTGTTGATAAACGTTGTTGGTACTTTCATCAGCTCAGTGTTTCGTATTCTTTGTCGACATCTTTTGGGCAAGCCCTCTAACCGTCAACAAAGATGGGCCATTGAAACACCGTAGAAATTGTGAATTGGCCTCAGGTGAAGATTCACGATTCAGGCACAAGTTTGTGATAGAATTCCAGAAGGTAGAACAAGGCAAAGTAAGGTGAAACAGTGCCCGGCATCAAGTCTCCAAGTTCATTACAGATTTCAATTTTACTATGTTTTCTATCTTTATGCTACATTATGCAACATTGCGTAATGATGCTTAGTGTAATTTTGCTTAACATAGTCTAACATCAGAAGGTGACTTACTTCAGCAGATTTGATGAACCTTAAGGCCTAAGCAGCATAATATGCGACTTCTCGCATATCCTGCTAAGTCTTTTGTCCAAGGATGGATTTATGCTCTGTTATGCAAGGCAGCGTAATGAGCTTCAAAAAGTCAAAAGGAAAGTCCAAAGGAAGCGTGACAGATTGGCTCCTTTCTTTTTGCAGATTGATCACCTTACACTCGTTACGCTACATAGTGTACGTCAGCGTAATTTATTGTCGAGTTGATCATTTTTTATGCTTCATTACACTTCGCTGCGTAAATGAGCATAAAATGGCTTGACTCACTATTTCCATGACTCGTAAATGAGCATAAAATAGCGTAATACAGCGTAAGGCTAGTTATGCACTTGCTATCCATACGCACAATACGCTGACAAGCGTACTGTGCGTAATCATGAAGCAGCTTTGGAAAAAGTATTGACAGCATGACACGACATAGCTAGTTCTTCAAGACAATCGTATCTAGGAAGTTCGAGACACATGTCATCAAGGCCATGCCTTTTCTACATGTTGTCATAGCTTATAAATACCCCAGTTGGCGAAGAAAGAAAGGACCCTTTTTTTTGAAGGAAGGAGAGCAACAATTAGCATCTTCAACTTTTGGAAATTATCATCTTTGAGCAGAAAAAAATTTTTGAGCATTGGCAGTACAAGTGATCATACCTTTTGGTGAAAATACAGTTCTCCCATCGGTGATCCTTGGCAGTGTTGAGCAGAGAAAACCCAAAGCAAAGAAGACAAATCAGAGATTGAGAGATCATCTGGTGCGGTTGGCAAGATCTATTGATCAGACGCAATTGGTTGATAGACATCCGAGCTTGACCTTCCTTGCACTCTGTCTTCGGCTTACAAGGTAGAACGAGCTCCATTCTGCACTCCTTGTTAAATAGTTTTCTTATTATTTTGTGTTTGTTTCGCACAAGATAATCGGAGTCTTCCCATTGTAACTTTGTACACAAAATACTCATTCTTTCAGGTCAAAGTACAGATCTTGAAATCATTCATTTCTCTTAAATCCGACTTCCTTTGTCGTGTTAATGTTGTCATTATTGCAATTTATCTACATCATTTTCCTCTCCTTTCACGATTTATCGAATCAAATCGTTCCACGGAACACCTATAATCTTCGTCGATTTACTGATTTAGTAAGTCCCTATCTGATCGACAAGACCGTTCAGGGCACTGTGGATTCGTTTTCTCTAGCACAGCCCTCGCACGGATCCGTGGTTAAGACTGTGTACACGGATTTTGTTTGGTATTCCAGCTACCAACATTTTCCATCGTTACAATGATAACATGTGTTCATTTCTCAAGACCCAACACTAGGTAGGTGAGTTCATTTAAGGAAATACTACTAGCTATGCGCATGTTGATTTCACATTTTTTCATTTTATCTCTTAAACCTAAGTGTGCTAATGTTAGTCACGTTCAACCATCACAAATTGTAAATTTAAAGTCATCTCATATTTTTATATGTTGTAATGGTTGGATTTTTATATGAGAAATGCTTTGATTTTTCCAAAAATGTTTTTGCTATCATCAAAAACTAAAAATTCATTAGTAATGCCTTTTCTTCATGGTACCAAAAATGTGAAACCAAGTTAAAAGCTTGTGTTTCTTGCAACTATTATTACATGTTGGTAAAAAGAAAGATGGGCAAAGTGTGAGGTGGAAGAAATGGAACATTGGCTTGGTAAATTCTCACATAATCAAGCTGAATTTACACAATGAAAGTAAGCACCTAGGCATCCAAAGTCCTTCCACTTTCATGTGCACTATTGCATAGGCATTATTGCTATCTCTTGTAGTCTTGTATAATTCCTTTTCCATTCAACTATACAAGAGTGTCTCTAGACCCAATAGGAAATATATTTTATTGTTTCACAAGTAAGCAATGAAATTTGTCATGGCCAAACTTGATTGAGATATGAGAAGAAATCTCAAGATGGGCATCAACATGGGTAGTCCAAAGAAATCATCACTTTCCAATTGCATAATCAAGTGATAAGGAGACTAATGTAATTATGAAACTATGTTTTGTAGGTTTGATGCATGCATGCACATATGATTCATCAATCTAGATAAAGACTATTTAGCATACCCTTTCCATTCTATATATAAGCCTTTATTTGTGGTGATGGTACAAAGAGTGATAAAGTTGCTTAGTTGCAAAGATAACAGTAATAAGAAGCATCATAGTAAATAGGTTGCCCACTAAAATTAACTTTGTGAGTCAAGACATTTGTTCTAAGACTCTTACTCCTAGTCTAATGTTTCATTGCTAAGCTAAGTTTTTTTATTGAATTCCAATTGTAAAGATTTTATTTCATAAAAAACCTATTAGATTATCATTTTAAAAACCATAAAATTTAATATAGCTAAATATATCCATAAGAAACCTCTTGGTCAAACAATATTTTTACACAATGTCTCCTCTAATGATTTAATTTCAACTCTCATGACAAAGGGAGGTTTACCAATATCCTCATATAAAAGTGTTCATTTTTAACTCAACGTTGCCAACTCAAAATTTTAACAAGTTTGAGGAAGACAGCCTCTTGATCAAACATTATTTTTACACAATGTCTCCTCCAATGATTTAATTTCAGCTCTCATGACAAAGGCGGGCTTACCAATATCATCATACAAAAGTGTTCATTTTTAACTCAATGTTGCCAACTCAAAATTTTAACAAGTGCTAAGAGTGTGCCAATAGTGGGCTTTGAGCCTAACTTAAAGTACAAAGATATGTGAGCCAACCAACTAGCCAATGGCATGTGCTCAAAGTACAATGGAGAACTCTTTTTTAAAAAGCCTAATAATACAAATAAAGATTAGTACTAGAAGAGAAAATATTTAGTAAATAACTTTTGGATAATCTAAAAATGTTTATTTTGCTTGCCTAAGAAAAACTATAGTTAAGAAAGATGTCCTAACATATGTGTACAAGAGCTCTAGAGAGGCCATGGATAATGACACCTACGCTAATGCCTTAAAATGGAGATTATATATTTGATAATGTTCCTCATTGAGATATAAGATTTTTATCAATTCATATAAAAAGTAAGTATATATGAATTTCTTATTCTCTTACAATGCTCCAAAATATACTTTTAGGATGAAGGTGAGAAATCTTAAGGAGCATTTTATGTGAGTCATTTTAAATTTGATCATTAATGCTAGAACACTACCATGAATATGTGTATTAGTAGCATAATTTATGCACAATTTCTATATGATAGAATCTTTGAGCCTAGGTAGTACTAAATTTCAATATTAGTTTTAATTTTAAATTTGATAATGCTAGCAAGTTTACTATTACACATGTGCATTAGTCATAGGCTTGTACAAAAGATGAGTTGGTTAGATATATATGCATTTTATTTTTCTTAAAATATCTAGTCCCCACCAACACACTTAACAATTTCTTACATGTACTTTATTACACTAACATACTTAATAACATTTGTGTTTGAATAAGGTTGTGAGACTTTTCATGAAAGATCAAACACTTAATTATTTTCAAAATTCAAGGATTGAATAAATAAGATATTTTTACTACATGTAAAACTTCTAAGCCTTCACCACTCTTGCTAGTAAGTAAATCTTAGTTTCTCAACTATGCATGTCTTGTGTTGAATGGTTCCTAATGTTGCAAAACATGGGAAACTTAAACTTATGGAGTTATGTATCTGTCTAGTGGGCCAAGGCCTCAACATTTCTACAATTTGAAATTATGTTAATTTAACATAAATTTTAAAAATTGATATCCAAATTATCAACCTTGGAAAATCAAAAGTCCCATTTGAGTTTAAACCCATATCTATACATATGTTACAGTTTGAAAATAATGAACTAGTTTCATTTGCACCAAACCACTTAAGTGATCCTTGGTATGGATATATTAAATATCATATAATTTTTCATCATTGTTTTTCAGACTTACCTAAGTACAAGCATAAACCATTAATATCTAGAAGCTCTAAATTTATCATGATTAATGATAATCTTTTTATAAAAAAATTTGGAGGATTTATCGTTGGGTGTCAAAATAGAGAAGAAGTCAATGATGTGGTAAAACGGATACATGACGAAGGGCACATAGGCTATCGATCTTTAACTCACAAGATTACAAAGGCTAGTTATTATTGGTGAACTATGACCACTGATGCTCATAATATATCAAAAACTTGTGTTTGATGTCAAATATTGAAAGGAAGAGATTTAGAAAGCTAAGCACCTCTACAATCCATTATTTAATTAAGACGTTTTTCACAATGGGCTCTTAATTTTATTAGAGTTATCAAGCTAACATAAGTTTATTTTAATAGCAATTGACTATAGTACCTATTGGCTAGAAGCCAAAGCAACTAGAAGAGCTACATCTCGTGAGGTTATTAACTTTCTTTAAAAAGTTATCATGATATGGACATCCATATGGACTAGTGGTTAATAATGGTCCTACCTTCATCTCAATATAAATCCTTGAATGGTCTATGAATAATGAAGTCTTAATCAAGTGCATTACAAAATATTATCCTAAGGGAATGACTTAGCAAAATCTTCCAACAAAAATCTTCTAGGTGGAGTTAAAAAGATGATTAATAATAATCTAAAATCTTAACAGAACAAAGTAAAATGGGCTAGATGGGAAAATTATATTCATTACAAAGTATCTCTGAAGACTACTCCTTATAAGCTAGTTTATGATCAAAAACCTATATTACCCATCAACATACAAATCCCTCCTAATGAGCTTTCCTAGATTACCTAAATCATGATGAGAGCATTATTGCTAGATCATATGATATTTAGGATGTTGAAATTAAATGTTTAAAAGTAGTGGAAAACCTATCAAATCATGAAACCATTATTAAAAGATGGTTTGATAAAAAGTTTACCCCAAAATTATTTCAAATAGGCAATCTAGTCTTCAATAGAGATAGAGATTCTAGGCAGAAAAAGGTCCTCAAACCATATTCTCATCAATGTGGTTAGGAATATACCAAGTTATGAAGGTTTTGGCCCCTAATATTTACAAGATAGCTAACCTTCAAGGCCACAAGTTTAGTAGAAACTTCAATGTGTTCCATCTTAAACATATAGTTATTAATAAGTATGTATATATACCCATATAGGATGCATTAGATATCATATGCACTTGAATAAAATGCATTTCATCTTATTGTATTTATAATATTGTATCTTATTGTAGGATCATCCATAGCATATAGTTTTAGGATTATATTCATAGAGGTACATGCCTTAAAAAGTAAACTTTAAAGATGTTTGAATTTAATGCTTAGTTTTTATTAAGTGTACTCTATAGATTATGGGAACACTTGTAACTCTTTCTTTCTTTGTTAACTAAATTCAAAATTGAGATCCTTGAGGCTAATTCATAAGAATCATATCTTACTAAGATATCTGTTACCTACATGTTGTTTTATGATGCTACTTATGAAGTTAACTTGATCCCATGGCATTTTTCATTAGGTTGCATTTATTTAAAATAACTTGTATAATTTTGAGTTATTTTCATAATTTGGTGATCTATCCTAAATTATGATAAGGTAACTCAATGTGAGGAATTCATGATGTGCTAGAAATGATTTAAGTTAGAATTCAACTATTGGAATGTAAGGTTCATTCTTTCTCATGCCTAACCATGATTCGTTGTGACTATACTCTAAGTTCATAATGATGGTGCAAAGCTACAGTTTATCCCTTTCCTTTCCTTTAATAATACTAATAATAATAATAATTGATTTGCTTCTTCTTATTTAAAATTACCAAGGATCTCATGATTAAACTTGTTGACATATGTATTGAGGGACAAGATAGTACCTTGGTCTATTCATGTCTCTCCATAAAATCCTTTAGCCCTTGAATTAAACATCTTCAAGGTATACAATATTAGGATTACATTGTATCTAAAAATTATTATATACTGTACATACATAGGTTTTAACATATATATGTATTTATAAGATAATATATATTCAAAATTAAAAAAAAAAAACAAGAAAACAAAATAAAAATCTGGTGGAGCACTTATGTTTCAGGAATAAGTTCTTCGTTGATTTGGTTGGGCTTGATGTTGCCGTCAACATCATCTACAAGTGAAGCCTCACACTACACGTTCACTTTAGCTTGAAAGCAACGTAAATCAATACTAGTATGTGCGTTGACTCTAATGCTGGTAATGAAGCATTGGCAGTAGGCATGGTTGTGCTGCAGCAGTAGCAGGGTTTAGCTCTAGCTAACAATAATGAGTCTTATACTTTTGGTAGCAACATAGTAGACAGCACTCTGGCCACTCCAGTCTCCACAACTCCTCTTTTGATTTTCTCCTTCTCCTCCTCCTTCACCTTTCTGCGAATGTAATTTGCGTAGTTGAATCTTAACCTCAACCTCCATCTCCATCATCAGGGATGGAGTCCTTAACCCTCTCCTTTCATTGTCATTCCTTTGCACTGTAATGAAATGTTTGTTCTGCGTTACATTTGACTAACAGTTTTAGGTTGCCGTTGGTAGTGGTTGTCATTTGTGCTTGCGTCTGTCTTCCTTGTTTGTTTGTTTATACATGACGTTCAGTCATCATGGTTATCCCAGCTATTGTTCAACGTCAGCCAACTAGACTAGGTTTGCCCATGCTCATGCTGGTTTGAGATCGGATTTTTTCTTATACCAGATAAAGATGGCTCTCTCTCTCTCTCTCAAAATTGCATTGAATTGCCTTGCCATGCCTTCATTACTGGAACATCCATAGAGTTTTCAATTGTGGTTCATGCATTTTTTATGTTACTATTACAGCAGACGATCATACCGATCATCTGTGACATTAAATTAGAAAGTGTATATTCAAATCTCCGGAGAAATTGCAGAGTTAGTTGACAATCTCTTTGTGACTGAGATTACATGTGTATTTGCTCTAATCTCAGATAAAATTATTTTTCAAAATAGTTACTCATTCAAAATTGCACATTCGTGGTAGTTTCAAAATGATAGGAAATCGGAATTTGGAAATGAAGTTGAAAATACGTAATAATGGTAAATTCTTAGCCTTTTCTATAAATGGTTATTAAGATACAAAATTTGAATTAACAAATGCTTCTATACAATATTATTTTTATAAATTAGAAATATAAAATCTATGATTTCTTCATAAATGCTTTGATTTTCTGCGATAGGTAGCAAGCATGGAGAAGTATAAGGAGATTTACCTAACAAGGAAATTATGCATGATGAACAAGCAAGACATGTGGCCACTTCTACTTCTTTCCATGAAAATAATAGAGGAAATAGGAGAAGAAAAAAATTCCTATAAAAGGCCTTCCGAAGTTCAAGAGCAATCATCAACAAGTAACAAGAAAAAGGTTTCTTCTTCTTTTCCTTCTTCTCTCCCTTCTCTTGTTCTATCATCATCATATACCCCTCCGTCCCATCATAGCTTGAGTCCATCTATAACTTCTTGGAATTGACTTGAGTAGGAAGCCATCAAGGTGAGGTTATATAAAAGATTAGAAAGAATGACCCTCAAATTTCAACATGGAAAGGACTAAAAAAAGAATTGGAGAAACACCCCAGTTGGAAAAGAAGTAGCCATCATCAATCTTAGAGAGCTTGAGGATCGAATTGAACAACTAACTTGAGCTATCTAGTCCTATTGCAAGTACCTACAAGTGAAAGTTAAGAATCAATTTTCCAATAGCCAAAAAAGTGAATGGACTGAAAACTAATATGCTAAGTCCATTCTTTTCCCTATTTAATGTTTCCCTATGCTCATGTGTTAGTGTATTTCATTTAATATGAGATTGTCTATCATATGATTGATTTCATTTAATGCATATAAGTTATTATCATTCAACATTTTCTTAGTTTAAGATATCATATGTATTTTTTTCTTAAAAAAAAAGACTATTTACTGAGACTATTCCTGAGCTAGCTATGTCTATATGCTAGGTGCCCTAGATAATAACCTTGTAAAATCATGCATTTTTGGGTGTGGTGCATTAGTTTACCTTGCAATTTAAATTTTTGCATCAACATTAGGCTAGCCAATCTAGCAGCTAAACCACCTTAAAAAGATATGTGTTTTTCCGCTTTATCTTGTATTGCTATTCTATTTCTTTCTAAGTTTTATCTTGGAGATCTTTATTGTTATTTTTACTAGTCTCCAATTTGCAAAATTTTTATAAGGCCTTGATTCACCTCCCTCACTCAATGTCTTCTATGTGATCCTAAAAACAACAGTTGGTATTAAAGTGCTAAATTTAACAGCTCTAGACTTAATATTCTATGTCACATCATTTTTTGTTTCTTAGATATTGATGAATTATTAGTTGTCTAGGATATTGTTAATGCTATGTTGTATCTATGATATCGTTGATGCTATATCTCATCTATCTGATAAAAATTCAATTTTTATCCCCCAATGATATCGTAACTATGATATTGTATCTACAATGTCATATATTTGATGTGATAGCATAAGCTACATCATCATAGATCCAATATCATGGGATGTGTACAACTTATAAATACAACACTTGGATGCATGGATCTGAAGAAGTTTCATTCCACCCTTAGGTATATTCTTGTAATTTAGTTTTGTAGTTTTAGTGACAGACTGAATGCCTACAGTGTGCTGTTGAGGAGTTGTACAGAATCTTTATTTGAGTGAAGTGTACTTACGCATAGTTCATGTTTAGAAATAAATATCGAGATATCTTTTTATCATTGCATCATCCACTTAGTTTTACTGTTTTACTCAGCATAGTTTCTACTATTTTCTGAGTTTAATCATTTACATTTTCAAGTACTTTACTTTCTTGTTCATTAGTAAAGTAGAATAAGTACGATTGGTTTCGAGCATTTAAGAGTAATCATTTGGTAATCATAGAAGTGTTATAGCTTGGTTTGCCTAGTAGCATAACACTTGGTAACCTAGTAATGGTTACATGAGCCCAAGATGTGTACAGTAAGTTGGGACCAAATGCTCATTGCTCTATGCTAGAGTAGATTTACCTTACCATCATTAGTTAGACTTAGGACTAAATTTCATTTCTAATTATGTTTATCACCAGGAGTAAAATGGGCCTAACAACATCAATTATCATATGCCTCACTTTTGTGACAAAGCTACCACTAGTCCCAGTGGGAAGACAACATCCTATGATCAATGCTTAACAATATAGATTCAACAACTAGTCCAATCCATAGAATTTGACCAGATCATGCATGTACACTTGTGATTCGTATGGTTAGTTGTAGGAGTACTTGCTGCTCATCATTGATGGCATTCTTGAGGATGGTGCTAGTTGTCTAAGATTAGTTATATCATACATGATCACTATAAAAGTATTAACAATTTATCTTTTAGAAAACCTTAATATTTTAAGTCATATATGTTATCAAACAAAAGCGTGTCTTCTTCACATAGGACCAATAATGCATCGTATGATGAGAACACTTGTAGGAGAAATGATAAGATATATAATGAAGAGAATTAGAGTGAACAACCTCAAGCATGAGTTTCCTATGCTCATTTACATCCTTACTACACTCAAAGACTACATTCAACTAATGCAAATAATTATAGAGGAGATGAAGTAAGTGCTAGAACAAGGAGGATCTCAATGCCTAGGATCTCCTTGAGACTTCAAAAAGATAAATCAAGGGACTATGGGAAGAGATATATGAGTCATGGCCATTCTTGCAGTTCCCCGTCTTCCTCTTCCTCTTCCACGTCTAGTTCTAACAAGGATGAATGTAGGTATAGAAATAGAGATAAACTAAGGGGTCAAGATGAAAATAGAAGTAGAAATATATGGGATCATTAGTGTGAGCATAAACAAAATCATCATAATTAGAAAAACATAAATAGAAATCATCACCATGACATGTCTAATGATGATGAACCCTTGTTGGCTACTAGGAGCATTATGCTAATAATAGAGGTAATTAGAATACCCTACAAGCATCAAAGGGAAAGTCACATCAAAAGACTTGATATGAATAACATCTTGAAATTTGTGGGAGACTATAACTCTAATTCACAACGTTACTTACAAGCCTTCCATGATGCCTCTCACTTGCAAAATCTTAAGCTCTTTCCTAGGATACTAGTTGAAAAACTTAAAAGATGGTATAGATTGTTGAAACCAAATTCAATCCATCAATCGTCCATAATGCTTGAGCTCTTCAACAAGATATACCAAACCTACAAGAGAGTGTCCAATTTTAAAAAATAAACCCAAGGGTGGAATCAAGAAAATCATGAACCCTTGGATATGGCCTTGGACATACACTATTCTCTAGTACATAGATGTCTAGGCCATGGGTTTTCTCAAAAAGAGTATTTTTTCCACATCACATATGGACTTTGTAACCAAATGAAAGAGACCCTTTGGATTTATCCCCAAGGTTAGTTATCCAAACTGAAATTCCATCAAATACAAAGGCCAATTAAGTGGATGGTAAAAGAAGGAGAACTATGTAAACTAGCAAATGCAGAGGAATATAACTAGGATCCAACTCTTCAAAATTAGGGGGTTCATATCTATGATGAGGAAAAATAGGTAGCTCTTGATGAGCTAATTTCACAACAAACCCTACCAATACAAAAGTTTATCACTAAGCTTCAAGTAAGAATAGATAAGATGTGGGAGTTGATTAATGACAAAGTTACAACCTATGTGAAAAACATAGAGGAGAGAGTAACTTAGAAACAATATAGTGAGTAGAGCAAGAAGAGGAAAAAGAATAAAGAAATAGGTAGGAACACGTATCGGTAAAAAGGGAAAACAACTATAGGAGAAGAGGCTATAGACTCAACCACAAATAGGATAATGGATGTGACATCTGCCTACACAATTATCCAAAGGGCTATTGCCTAGTCTTGTTACATCTACATGAGTATTGGGCTTTTGCTTTGAATCCCAAGTTCATACAAAAGAAAATTCCAAAAAGATTACCTTTTTTACAAGGTAATTATAGACAATCCTACAACCAACCATACTATCCTAGTGGGACTTCTTATTAGAATCAAAACTATTATCAAATGTAATGGAAAAATCCATAGTCATGGGGGAGGCCATCATCAAGTTAGCACTACCCTTATTGCTAGTTGGACCCACATGGGTATTATGTTCAACAACATATTTTCTCAACTAGTCCTAACTCCTCTACCTTAAATCACTACTACCACTCTCTTGAATATCATCAACCTACAGCATCCCCTATGGGATCACCATCTCAAACCTCTTATCTTCTATGACATCCTCAATATTCTCATACTTTCCTTAATCATATTTCACCACCAACAACATAGGAAAAATTGGCATCACAACATCAAATGAAGAATGCCACTTGTGAGCAAAACATACATGGAAATGATAATGTTGGTAGATCTCAACCATAGTCTCAAAAGAATCATTTCTTTAGGATAGTTTCCACACCTGAGCATAAAACCCATAAACCTACTAGCTCATCAAAACTAGCACAAGGCCAGTTGGGTGCAACACCCTTCCTCACCAAAACAATGTCTCCTAATCCTATGCAAGAGCCAACACCCATTACCACTCTAATGCAAAACCTAACAAATGAACCTATTAGTGTGGATAGATAGATAATTTCATGCATTAATAATGATAAAGAAGGATGAAATTGTGGATTAACACATCAAAATGTCAACATAGTCATGACAACAACCGACACAAAATATGAAAGACAAGTGTGTGCACAAGAGAGAGCATGGGCCACTAAATCAAAAGACATCCAATGATCAACAACTAAGAAATTTTAATCATCTAAAACATGCATGGATACATTTGAACAACTTATTAATTCTCATTTTAAGAAAATGACCCCAACTAAGAACTTACAAATGGAAAAACTAAATCACAATCATACACCAACATAAAGAAGAACTAAGGGCTTAGATTTTCAAAATTCAATTACCATCAAGATTACATGGGATGATACTCGAAAAAATAAATCACTAAGGATGGTAAGTGAGAAAACTCAAGTGTAGGATCCAAGAGATCTAGGGAGTAATTTTAGAACACATGCCCATGAGTTCAATCATGGGGGAGATTTCTTATCTTGATTTTGGAATTACTAAGTGTTTTTCTATTTTTTTTCATATTTTTAAATATTTTCTCATTCCTTGATACTTTTCTTTTCGTATTTCAATTCTTTCACATTTTCTATTCTTTTAACATTTTTCATTCTTTATACTTTTTAAAATTTTTACTATCTTTTTCATTTCTTTTATAATTTGTTTTCAAATTCTTTGTAAATAATTATGATTATTAAAATACACATTAATAATAACACAAGATGTAGTCCCAATAAGATCAAGATTTCTCTATATTATTAATCATAAGGGATTGATTATCTATATAGTGAGACGATACCATCTGTCCATCCATTTCAATAATAAGAAGTTGTTACCATGACTATAATGATATTCTTTTCATAATAAAACTAAGAATAAACCCATGATAATTATGCCTGGATAAAAGAGTGAAAAACCAAGAGGGAATGTAGAGGGTGTGACATCAAAGGGATTTGTGGATTCTTTTGGATTACTTTTGTGATTTCTATCCTATTTTTTAGGTTATATTATACCCTTGTAGATCTAATGAAAAATTAGAGTAAGAGTACAATAAGTGTTTCGTTATCATGTTACTAGAAAGACATGTTACCCATGCTTGAAGGTAGTCCTTTGGTAAGGTTAAGAAATTTAAAAAATAAAATAAATGCATAAGAATAAATTTTTTATGGTTCCACTGGAAAGACATGTTCCCATGCTTGAAGTTAGGTAGCTTCTTATAAATCTAAAAAGTAAAATAAGTGCCATGAATAAACTCCTTCCTTGGACAATATGCCAAGTGGTAATGCTCCTTACAATAGTTGTAGTCTTATGATTCTAACTCTTAGAGATGAAATAATGTGATGTCACTAGAATGTGGTTTGGACTTGGATTAAATCTTGGAAAGAATGACTAATGATTACTTTAACTAGGAATAAAACACAAAAATGCATTATGCCTATGATAAGATACTTCATGTCCCAAGTTCAGCAATCCTTTTTCTAGTTCATCTCACATCACTATATATTTAATCATAACTTATGATTTTGTATAACATAGCAATATTTTTCCAATATAGTGATACTAACATGTGTGTTTTGCTAAATAGGTATATCTTACATTGAACTCCTTTGGTGCCTAAGGACACTTTTAAACATGGTTATACTAGGGCATTAAAGGCTAGAGCTCGCTTTGGGGAGGACCCACATTGATAACTCTTGTATTTCATAATTTCCAATCAATTCCACATAATTTTTTCCTTCCAACACATCTAATAAACTTCCCATATCATCTAATAATCTATCCATACATTAGAAATTCATTACCCATCTCGTTTCCATACCATAAAATTTCATTGCTCAAGATTTCTTCTTCATGAACCTTCAACACTAACTTGTTTAAAACCATGCATCACTCATGGCCCATGACCCTCTAGACAAGCTTTATATAGTTTAGACATTTTATTTGACTCATTTTTTCGAAGAAAAGTGAATGAAATTTTTGAATTTTTTAATGATGAGATCATAGTCACAATGTTGTAGGCACCCACGATGTCATATCTACAATGTATGATCCATGATATCATGCATATAAAAATAGTATATGTAAACATGCGAGTTAGTGAAATTTTTTACTTTCTTATTTTGCAATAAGAGAGTTTTTGAAATTTTATGGAACTCTTGCACACTAGCTTCCAAAGGCCATAACTTCATCCTCATAGCTCTAATTTCCAAAATTCTTTAATCCTGTTGATCTTGGAGTCCTTAACTTAGTTGTAGGGGTGCATTACATGATATAAGAAAATGAAAATTTGAAAATTTGAGCAAAAAAATCCTAACATATGAAAAATATTATAAAGGGTAAGTACAAGGAGATAATAAGAACCTTAAAGTTAATCAATCTAACTAAGGTAAGAAAGATTCAGATAATACTCCTAATATACCATATCAACAATCTTAGACCATAATAGGCAAGGACAATGATAATAGGTCATAAGTAACTAAACGATATAACACCTAAGGGGTTTCTTTTTTTTCAAATTTTTCAGACTTTGTAATCATAATATGATAGGAAATTGATCTAACCATGGGTATCGACAAGGTAGAAAAGTACTAAAAATTGATAGGATCATGCTAATAATTAAAAAGTCTTGTTGATTGTAGATGGCCCCAAAGAGACCACCAAAAGGAGGACCTTCATAACATGGAAGTTGTAAAGATGCAACTCCAAGTATCTTCATTATGGTCCACACTAACTAACAGAGGTGAATGGTACTTAGGTGAAATGTACAAATTCTAGAAAAATAAATAGGCTGAAAATTGATGGATTCTCTCTACCATACTTAGTAGATGGAGTACATGAAAAAGAAGACAAGGATAGAAGATAAAAAAATTTAGGCACCCCTGAACAGATATTAAATCCAAAAGCCTAACAACAAAGGGAAGAAGTTGAGGAAAGAACCACCATCACCTAAAATAAGAACTACATCAAGCTACCTTAAATTTTGTTTTTGTTTTGTCATGTAACTATGTCATTTTTATACACACCACTATGGCATTCAAAGTTAGTCAGTAGTTAGAGTCAATTAATAATCTCATATCTTTTCAATTTTGTAAAGAAAGATTGGTTCTATCCTATTAACCCAAGGACAAATTTTTAGTCAGTTGTGGGGGTAAAATGAATCATTAGTTGGCTAGGATATTGCTAATGCTACATTGCATCTATGATATCATTGATGCTATATCTTATCTATTTCAGACAAAGTTAATTTTTATCCCCCTATGATATCATATCTACAATGTCATGTATTTGATATCATAGCATAAATTATGTCATCATAGATCTAATATCACAGGATGTGTGTAGGCTATAAATACAACACTTGAATGTATGAATCTAAAGTAGTTTTATTTGATCCTTAGGTAGACTCTTGCAGTTTCATTTCATAGTTTTAGTGATAAAGTGAATGCCTGTAGTGTGGTATTGAGTAGTTGTACAAAATCTTTATTCGAGTAAAGTGTACTTGGATATAGTTCATGTCCAAAAATAAAGATCAAGATTTCTTTACATAGCATAGTTTCTACTATTTTTTTAGTTTAATCATTTACATTTTTAAGTACTTTACATTCTTATTAATTAGTAAAAAGGAATAAGTATGATTGGTTTTCATCACTTACGTGTAATCATTTGGTAATTCTAGTAGTGTTATAACTGGGTACACTCAATAGCATAATGCTTAGTAACCCAATAATGGTTACATGAGCCCAAGACATGTACAGCAAGCTAGAACCATATGCTCATTGCTTTAGGCTAGAGTAGATTTATCTTACTATCATTACTTAGACTTAGGACTAAATTTCATTTCCAATTATGTTTATTGATAAGAGTAAAATGGGCGTAACAACATCAATTATCATATGCCTCTCTTTGGACTAAATCATATGTGATAAATCTACCACTAGTCAAAGTGGGAAGATAGAGTCTTGTGATTAATGCTTAATAATCTAGGTGCCACAACTAGTCCCATCCATAGAATTCGACCAAATCATGTGTGAATGCTTGTGATTCATATGGTTTGACATAGGAGTACTTGTTGTGCATCAAACATGGTGCAAAATCAAGGTTCTACATCCAAAAAAGTTTCATGGTTTGATGGTACAAATTATCCATTATGGAAGTTCAAGATTAAGAGTTACCATCTAACTCATAACAATAATGTGTGGAAGGTAGTTAGTAGAGGAACTAATAATTCTATGTGTGATGACCATGCTATGAATGCTTCAATCTACAATTTTGATAGAGTTATTTATATGAAGAATTTCAATTAGGCAAAGAAATCTGGAAGCATCTTGAAGAAATTAATGAAGGAAATGATAATGATAATGTAAAAAATTCTAAGTTGCTAACATTAAGATCATTTTAACATTATGAAGATGAAAGAAAATGAAAATATCAATAGTTTCTTCAGCTGGGTACATAAAGTTATGAGTGATGATAATACTTAGTGAAGCATAATTTGATGACATTATCTACCAGAAAAGTGCAATAGAATTGAACAAAGATCACATAAAGGTCAAACAAGGGGAAGTATAAGAAGTAAGGCTAAAATTGATTAATAAAGGTCACAATTTTTCCAATTCTGGGCCTTAGTGGGCCATGATTCCAGTTTAAGGCCTTAGTAGACCATGATGCCAATTTAAGACCTTAGTGGGCCATGGTCATATGGTATCAAATAGTGGTTAGGGAAGGTTAGACCCGACTATTTAATACACTTTAAAGGAGAAAAAAGGCAAATAGAGCTATAATAAGACAAACAATGAACATATAAGGTTGTATAATGGCCATAGAAGGTTAATAAGGTTAACAAGGTAGCATAAGTCCAAAAAGAAGCCAAAACATTACGTAATAAGGTAAAGATCAAGAAAAACAGGTTATATGTGATAAAATTTGGTTAATATAGGTAAAACATGGTTAGGTTGTGCTAGTTTTAGGCATTAGTGGGCCATGTTTTAAGGCTACAAGGCTCTTAGGTGAGTTCAAGCATTAATCAAGGCTTTTTCTATGCTGTTTAGACCAAAAAATCAAGTGTTTTGAGGCTTCCACACTAGGCTTAGCATAGAAATAAGGACCCTTACTATTAAGACTAAGGAAAATAGGTTTTGGGATGCTCAAGGGTACAAACTTAAGGTTTTGGGACCTTCCTAAGGTAGTGCAAGGTCATATCCATCAAAATTTAGCACTCTCAAGGTCTATAAAGGTAAAAAAGGTAGGTTCTAAAGCCTTCCCCCTTTGTTTCTAGGCTATCTAGCATGGAAAAGAGGGGGT
Organism: Gnetum montanum; assembly: GCA_015680685.1. Classification (NCBI taxonomy): domain Eukaryota; kingdom Viridiplantae; phylum Streptophyta; class Gnetopsida; order Gnetales; family Gnetaceae; genus Gnetum; species Gnetum montanum. The sequence continues at coordinate 33,812 of MNCI01011205.1, forward strand.
TTAGTATGGAGAACCAAAACCAAACTAAAAATAAAGTCAAACATGGTCAAAGAATGGGGGAATACTTCAATACCTACTTTCTAGCCTCTATAGACCTCCTGGGAGCATAAATTTGATGGATCTAATCCTGTGCTACCTTGGGAAGGTCTTAAGACCTTAATTTTGGACCTATAAGAATATAAATTATTTTCTTTAGTCCCCATACTAAGGGTCCCTTTTTCCATGTTGAGCCTAGCATGGAAGCCTCAAAACACTTGATTTTTAGATCTAGATAGCCCAAAAATAGTCTAATTGATGCTTGAACTCACTTGATAGCCTTGTAGCATCCAAAAATAGCCTAATAAGGCCTAAAACTAGTAACAAAAATAGCCCTTTTGACCTATATTAGCCAAATTGTATCATACATAGCCTATTTTGCTTGATTTCATAACTTATTATGTAATGTTTTGCCTTATTTTTGGACTTATGTTGTCTTGTGGACCTTGTTGACCTTTTATGACCTTCATACAATCTTATATGTTCATTTTTTATCTTATTATAGCTCTATCTATATTTTTTTCTTGGCCTTTAAATGGTATCAAATAGTGGTTTTTGACCTCCCTAACCACCATTTAACAAGATATAACCATGGCCTACTAAGGTCTTAAACTACCATCATAGTTAACCAAGACTCTAAACTAGCATCATAGCTCACTAAGGCCTTAAACTTGTGAAATTAGGACATTTATTAATAATTTTTAGGATTACTCCTTACACTTCCCCTTGTTTGACCTTTGTGTGACATTTGTTCACCTCTATTGCACTTTTTTGAACTGATCTTTTCTCATTGATGACCTTGGATGGCTTTGATTGCATTAGATTTGCATATGTTTTATGACATTTTAACATTATTTAGTTACTTTTACCCAATTTTCACTTAATATGCTTTTGGTTGATATGCAATATTAAAGTATGAGTACCTGGGAGCAAATCAGTATGCCTTTGTGTCTACATGGATCTCATGATGATATTAAATAGTGTATTGACCTTGATTACCTAGATCTTGAGCCTAAGAGTCTTGTAGACCACATAGCCTTAATAGAGAAACCTATAGAATGGCATGAAAACCTAGTTAAAACCTTTAACTTAGAAGTAGAATACATAATTGAAGACCCTCTAGTTGAGGTTTCTATGACAACACACAGTGGTGAGGAGAAAACCCTTAAACTAAGTTCCTCACTAAAGCCTTAATGCATCCAAGACATCACGAAAATCTCACAAAATGACATTAAGTTATTTTCTTATTCATATGAAAACATGCTAGGCCTAGACCCACATCTAGTCTAGCACAACATCATACTTGACCCTAGCATTAGACTAATTAAGCAAAAAGTGTGCAAGATTAGACCTGATTTGGCCTTGGTAGTTCATGGTGAAATCTCAAAGATCTACCAAGTAAGTTTCATTAGGGTTCTCGATTACATAGAATGGATGTCCAACATAGTATTAGTCCCTAAGAAAAATTGGAGTATCTATATTCTCATTGAATTTCAAGAACTAAATAAAGCAACCATCAAGGATGAGTTTTATTTGCCTAATATTGATCAACTTATCAATACTACAGCTGGACATGCCTTTTTGCCCTTTATGGATGGATTCTTGGGATATAACCAAATTAAGATCAACCTAGAGCACCAACTTAGCATTACCTTTATGACCCCATGGGGTGCCTCTTGTTATACCATGATGCTCTTTGGTCTTAAGAATGCCGAAGCAACATACTAGAGAGCCATGACATATATCTTCTGTGATTACATGTTAGGTTTGCTTAATGATTACATAGATGACATAGCCATGAATTCTAAGATAGCCTATGATCATGCTAATTACCTAGATCTTGTGTTTAATTGATGCCTCAAGATCCTAAGAAGTGTATCTTTAGTGTCAAGACTAATAGGATGCTTAGCTTTGTCATCTTTGAAGTAGGGATATGTATAGATCCTAATATGATTAAGGCCATATCCAAATTAGTAGCACCTACCAACTTTAAAGAGCTTCAAGGATTACAAGGTAGATTATAGTTTATTTGTAGGTTCATCACTAGGATTATGGATAAGTTACAACCTATGAAAGACTTGCTTATGGAAGGAGTTCACTATGAGTGCATGGCTCAAAGCCAATAAGCCTTTGAAAATCTGAAGCAAGAGTTGACATAACTACCAATAGTTTATCCTCCACAAGAGGGTAAACCATTTTACATTTATCTTGCTATCTCTAATACATCCATTACATCTCTACTCTATCAGAAATGTGATGATAGAGTAGAAGTTCCTATGTACTATCTTAGCCATGCACTAGTTTCTCATGAGACCCAATACATTGAGGTGAAGAAGTATTGCATAGCAATAGTCTTCTCTTTGAAGAAATATAGACACTACCTCTTTAGACGCCAAGTCAACATAATTCGCAAGGAAAACATACTTAGATCCATGATGATCAACATCTATGAAAGTAGCTACATAGCTTGATGGAAAATCATAATTGCAAAGTTCAACCTTCATTACATCTATCAATCATGAACAAAAGGTCAAGCTATACCCACACAACTCATATTTTTAACTATTAATGACCAAGAAACCATAGACCTTAATTTTCCTAATGAACACTTTAACATAGTTATGAGGTAGTCGTGAACTTCAACAGAGCTTCAACTACCCATGGGGCTAGTGCTATTTCCTTCATAGCATTTCCATATGGTGAAATCCAACCCATCACCTATCATTTTGGATTCCCATGTACCAACAACATAGCAAAATATGAGGGTTTGATTAGAGGGATAATGGTAGCTTGCAACCTAGTAATTAGACACCTAACCATCAAAGGTGATTCACAACTCATGATCAACCAAGTAACCAAAGTCTATGGATGCAAAGCTAAGAATTTACAACCTTATTGTGACCTAGGAAAGTAGTTATTACAATAATTCATAGACATTGATATCCAAAACATACCTCAAAATAAAAATTTCATAGTTGATGCAACTAAAAAATTATCCCTAAGTATGATGCTAGATGCATTTAGCAAGTTTCCCACCTTAATCATGGACTATGCTACCCCCATCACAAAGAACACTAAGGATATCTTTATGGTTATTGTTCATACTACTTCTCCCAAAGAGTGGTATGATAATATCAAATTTTACCTTATGCATGATGAATCCTCACAAGGCTTGACTACTTCTCAAATGGACATTATGCACAAGTAATCAAAGCAATATATCATCATAGATGATAACACATTATGTTAACAATCATATGATGGCATACTCCTAAAGTGCTTAGGTAAAATCGAAGCTAGAATAGTCCTAGAGGAGGTTCACAAGGGCATTTTTGAAGGACATATAGGACCTGGAGCTATGGCCACTAAGATTAGATGGTTAGGCTACTGTTTTCCCCATATGAAAAATGATTGCCCACAAAAGGCTAAGCAATCTGACACATGCCAATGATATAGCAACTTGATACATGTATCACCAACTAAGTTACATACAAACAAGATAACATGGTCATTTCAACAATGGGTGGTCAATATCATTGGGCCCATAATGCCTCAATCTTTTGTAGGACATAGCTTCATCATCACTACAATTTAATACTTTACCAAGTGGGTTGAGGCCATTCCCCTAAGGAAGACCACATTGCAAATTTATCCTAGATAACATTGTAGCTTGTTTTGGTATACCCATGACCATAGTTATGGATGGTGGACCTTAATTTAGTAGTCAAGAAACTAAGGATTTTTATCATAACCTAGGCATTAAGCATTATTTCTCATCACCTTACAATCCTCAAGCCAATGGACAAGTAGAAGTAAGCAACAAGGCCATCATCAACTTGCTCAAGAAGATGTTCAACAATAGTAAGTAGAAGTGGCATGAGTGGCCTAGCCATGCACTATGGAAATACAGAGTAACTGACATGACCCCTTATAACCTTTCTTATGGTTCTAAAGCTAGTTTACCTCTTAAATTGTAGGTTTCATCACTTTGAGTAGCCTTGATAGACTTCATCAATGATGAGCAATGTAAGGAATTATAGACAGTAGCACTAGATTTGGTGGTGAAGTGGCATATGTAGGTGTTTTCTCACATTGAGCACTATCAAGAGAGGTAGAACTGACAACATCATCATAACTTGATCATGTGCAAGGTCAAGAAGGGAAACCTAGTCCTCAATATTGTGTGTGAGCATGCAAGAAAATTCTTAGCCAATTAAGAAGGGTCCTTTCTTGTCATGAAAGCCTATGGTAAAAAATCATTTAGAATAGCCAACATGTATGGGAATGAGCTAGTTAATTTGGTTAATCATTTCTATATGAAGCCATACACATGTAGCCAATAGATCATCAAAAAGTGAGTCTGCTTTCAATGGTTTGATATGATCTTAATATGGCAACACAACTTGTGAGAGCCTTAAATTGGTACCATGGCTTGCCATGATGTTAAATTAGCAACATTTGTGACCTAGATAGCCTAATTCTCACGTGGGCTATATGCATTATACTATTATAATACGTAGTGATGTTTTCTATTCATTGTTGATGCCTTTTGGGTTAATCCACTAGGTACCAACAAAGAGGGGCCATTAAAACACCACAAAATTTTGCATGTTATAACCAATATTCATGATGTAGCTTTCACCCCATGAAAACTAAGGTAAAATTTCGTTGTAAATGTGAAAATTATAACCCACAATTGGCAATTCACATACTTGATACTTTTGGGGTTGAAATATGTCTAATAATTGGTTAAATCCTCATTCCCAAGTGAAAAAAGTCACATAGTATCTATATTTGGGCTTGGGGTGGGGGAGAGAGGGGGGGGGCGGGAGGGGGGGGAGGTGGGCGTGAGGGTGAAAAATTCCTTTTTGAATGCCAAAAGGACACCTTGATGGGTTTTATGGGGGTTATGCATTTTTCTACTCTAGAAACACTTGTAGGAGGGTAGATTTCACCTACCCCTAGTGTAGAAGGATGCAAAATTTGGAGACTAAATGCACAACTTGGAAAATTTTTCCCTAGCTTGGAAAGATTTTTTCTAGCTTGGAAACTTTTACCCTAGCTTGGAAACTTTCCCCCTAGCCTAGAAAGTTTCCCCCTACCCTAAGCATAGAAAATTCAATCCCCCAGTATGGAAGACATAGGAAGAAAAATTCATCAATTTATGCAGTTCAACATTGACCAACCACTTCAACAAGCATGGTGGAGAGTTTAGCATGGAAGATTCATCTCTATCATGGAAGTTGTGCCTTAGTTACTATTTATAGTAAATGGAATGGCCATGGGATAAAGCACTTACTATGCATAGTAACCCCCAAAATTTGGCCACCCATCTCACCTAAATTTGCAGCACATTTGCAACCATTTTAGAGCCAATTTGTAGCCCCATTCATGGTCCAAGTACCCTATAAAAGCCAACCTCAAACATCATTAATTCCCATTCTAAGAAAATGACCCCAGCTAAGAGCTTACAAATAGAAATACTAAACCACAATCATACACCAATAGAAAGAGGAACTAATGACTTAGATGATAAAAATTCAATTACCATCACAATTATATGGGATAATAATAGAAAGCTAAATCGCTAAGGATGGTAAGTACAAAACCTCAAGTGTATGATCCAGGGGAACTAGGGTGCATTTTCCAAACACTTACCCATCCGTTCAATTCTAGGGAAGATGCTTTATTTTGATTTAGGAATTAATAAATGTATTTCAATTTTTTGTCTTACAATTCTTTTTAATTTCTAATTTCTTGATATATATTTTGACATTTCTTAATACATTTTCCATTCTTTTATACTTTTTAATTTCTTAATTCTTTAACAGTTTTTTGTTCTTTGATGATTGTTAATTCTTTTATCATTTTTCATTCTTTTCATATTTTTTCATTCTTATTATCTTTCTCATCTTTTGCATATTCTATTTTCATTTTCTTGGTACATATTTTTGATTGTTAATAAAACACACCAAGAATAAGACAAGATGTAGTCCAATAAGGTGAAGATTTCTCTATACTATCAAGCCATAAGGGATTGATTATTTGTATTGTGAGACCACCACATCCATCCATTGATGCCAATAATAAGAGGTTCTTACCATGGACATAATGATACTCTTTTCATAATAAAACTAAGAATAAGCTTGTGATCATTATGCCTAGATAGAAGAGTGAAGAACCAAGTGGGAATGTAAAGGATGTGACATTAAGGGGATTTGTGAATTCTCTTGGATTACTATTGTGAGTTCTATGCTATTGAAAATGAAGTATTATATCCTAATAAATCTAACAAAAAATAGGAGTAAGAGTACAATAAGTGCTACGTTACCATCTCACTGGAAAGACACGTTACCCATCCCTAAAGGTAGACAACTTCTTAGGAATCTAAATAATAATAATAATAAGTGGAATGAATAAACTCCTCCATTGGAAAATATGCCAAGTGATAATGCTACTTGCAATAGTGGTAGTCTTATAGTTGTAACTCTAAGAGATGAAATAATGTGATGTCACTGGAATGTGGTTTGGACTTGATTTGAATCTTGAACTAAAAGGCTAATGATAATCTTAATAATCAATAACACATAAGAATACATTATGTCTATGGTAAGATACCTCACATTCTAATTTCAGCAATCATTTATATAGTCCATCTAACCTCACTATATATTTAATTAAAACTTATGGTTTTGTATAATATAGTGTTATTTTCCCAATTTGGTGATACTAACATCTGTGCTTTGCTAGATAGGTATGTCTTACATTCAACTCATTGAGTGCCTAAGGACACTTGTAGGAGTGGTTATATAAGGGCATTAAGTGTTGGAGCCTACTTTGGGAGGATCCACTTGTATAACTCTTGTATTTCATACTTGTGAAGCAATTTCACATAATCTTGTGCATTCTGAAACATCCAATAAACTTCCCACATCATCTAATAATATGTTTGTACATCAGAAATTCAGTATCCATTTTTTATCTATACAATAAATATTCATTTCCTAAGATTCATTCTTTATGAACTTTGAATTCCAAATTTTCAAAAACTATCCATCATTAATGGTCCAATATCTTTTAGAAAAGCTTCACATCTTGTAGAAATTCCATTTGCTTCATTTTTCAATGAAAAAAATTAATAAAAAATTTGAAATTTTTAGTAATGATGTCAAAGGCACCTATGATGTATGATCTATGATGTCATACATATAAAAATAGTATATGTATGCGAGAGAGTTAGTGAAATTTTTCACTTCCTGATTTTGCAATAAGAGAGCCTTTGTAGTCTTTTTTAGAACTCTTGCATAGTAGCTTCCAAAGGCCATAACATCACCTTGTTAACTCTAGTTTCCAAAATGATTAAATCCTATTGATCCTGGAGCACTCAACTTATTCATGGAGGAGGGGATGCATTACAAAATATAAGTGAAAATTTGAAAATTTGAGCCAAACCCCCTTAATGTTAGAAGATACTATAAAGGGAAAGTACAAAGAAATAATAAGAATCTTAACATTAATCAATCAAACTAAGACTAGAAAGATTCAGATAATACTCCTATTAGATCATACCAACTATTTTAGGCCATAATAAGCAAGGAAAAATATAGAAGACCATACTAACAATATTGGTTCATAATATGATAAGAACTTGATCTAACCAAGGGTATGTGTAAGGTAAAGATCTATTAAGAATTGATATGAACATTCTAATAATTTCATACCCATGTTGATTGCAAATGGCCCTAGAGAGACCACTAGAAGGAAGACCTTCACAGTAGAGCAACTATAAAGATGCAACTTCAAACATCTCCTTTATGACCTATACTAACAAATAGTGGAGAATGATACTTAGGAGAAATGTACCAATTTTGGTGAAATAAAGAGGTCAATGAAATAGTTAAAATTGAAGGAGTATCTATGCCATACTTAATAGAGAGGACATATGAGAAAAGAAGATAAGGATAGAAGAGAAGACAATTTCCAAGAGCTTGACGACAAAGGGAAGAAGATGACGGAAGAGTCACGACCACCTGAAATATGAAATACATTGAGCCACATTAAATTTTATTTTTATTTTTTCATGTAATTATGCCATTTTTTTGTGCATACACTGCAACACTTAGAGAAAATCAGTAGTTAGAGTGAGTCGATAATCTCATACCTTTCCAATTTTCTAAAGAAAGATCAGTCCTATCCTATAAACTTGAGGACAAGTTTTTTGTCATTTTTGGGGTTATGATGAATCATTAGTTGGTCAAGATATCATAGCTGCTATGTCGTAGATATTACATCACATCTGTGTTATAACGTTCCTATAAGTTCATCTTAGTTGGCTACTATGTAGCATTTACAATGTCATAGATGCTACGTCACACCTATGATGTCATATATGCTATGTTGCATGTGTTTTACAAAAAGTAAATTTTTGATCAATAGCGATATTTCATATCTGATATCATAGCTTTGATATCACATATATGATATCATAGAACATGCTATGATATCATATTTCTGATATCACAAGATGCATTCTTACCTATAAATACAACACTTGGGGGGAAACTCTGAAGAATTTTCATTATATCCTAAGGTAGATTCTTGTAGGTTTGGTTCATGGTTTCAATGGTAGAGTGAATGCCTACAGTGTAGTGTTGAGTAATTATACAAAATCTTTATTCAATTGGTGTACCTGGGCATAGTTCATGTCCAGAAATAAAGATCAAGATTTATTTTCATCATTACATCATCCAATTAGTTTTATTATTTTACTTAGCATAGTTTCTGCTATTCTCTTAGTTAAATCATTTACATGTTCAAGTACTTAACTTTCTTCTTCATTAGTAAAGTAGAATAAGTATGATTAGTTTCAAGCATTTAAGTGTATTTAGTTAGTAATCCTAGTAGTGTTATAGCTTGGTTCAAGTAGTAGCATAGATCCATAGTTGTAGAAATTATTGTTTCTACAATTTCTAGCTTTATGTCCTAGTTTTTCATCATTAAAATAATTATCTTAAAAGAAATTAGTTGTCATTATTGAGCCATAACTAATGATTGGAATTCTTAGAGTAGGAAGAATTCATTTACTTGTTTGTAAGTTGACATTTTATAACTATGGAGGTTATGGTTGGACATTCATTTTTTGAGCTAGAATTTTTATTAAGTATTGCCTTTTTGAGAATATAGATCCATATCTAAGAACCTACTTGTCATCAATTGACCATACATTATTGCTAACGTCCTTAAGCTATTTTGAGCTACAATTAAACCTGTTGAATAAATTAGATGCTATCTATGTAGCCTTAACTTTCATATTCTTTTTTAGTAGTAGCACTTTCTCTTTTAAATTTAACTCTTTTTGCTTAGCTAATTCAAGCTTCATCTTATAGCTTTTGATTTCTTACTTATCTTTTAAAAATTTATTCAATTTTTCATTAACTTTAACCACCATCTCCAATTGCTCCATTAGCCCTTCTAGATCAATGTCCCTAGATTCTTTATATTTAGGTTTAGCTATTCTAATGGGTCTAGTCCATCTTCATCACTTCTTGAACCTACAATCTAACTAGTACTAGAAATTCCTTACTCATTTGGATTAGTAAACATAATGTTTTGAAAATCATTATCTAAATCATCATCTTTAATAATAGCTAGAAATGAATATAAATCTTGTGTAACAATATTATTATTATTAGCTATTATATTTATATAAGCAAAATGGGCAAAAGGATTTTCCTCATCATTATCAATTTTGTACTATTCTCTAAATGCTCTAATTGATTCTGAATCTTAGTTAATTTATCTTTTACTTTATCAAATCTATATTAAGTATTCTTTGGCTTGCTCTTGGTGGTCTGATATTTTTTATTTTCATCATCCTTCCTCTTATTTGGATACACAAAAATCATATGACTTGTTTCACCATAATAATAACAAGAAAAAGACTTAGCTAGATTCATACTAACCTTCATCTTTTTATGCCTTCTAAGATTTCTAGCAATATAAACCATCTTCTTGTTAAAATCTGAATATGATGTTGAAGGTTCCTTCTTGTGTTCAATTTTTTTAGCTTTAGCTCTAAAGGTAATTTGCTCCTTTTTATTGAAGTAATTACTTCTTTTTTGATTTTGAATGTTGAAAGAAAACGATAAATCTTTAATGGAAGATACCTTTGCTTCAAATCTATTGCATAAGATAAATAAAATTTTCTATCAAATCATATCATCTAACTATGCTTCATCAAGAATGGTAATTTCACTAATGATCTCATCTAAAATGCTAAATAAATTGCCAATGTTTTCATTCTCTTCCATTTTTAATGCATTAAACCACACTCTTAAGGTCAATAGATTGAACTTCTTCACTTTGTCATCTCCCTAATAGATTGCTTGAAGATCCTCCCATATTTATTTTTTAACTAAAGATGCATAATATTTATACATCCTACTATATGCAAAACACAAACCAAGGCATTCATATCTTAGGAGTCATTTATAACATTTTTGGTCCCTCTACTAACTACCTTTTAGGAATTATCAACATGAGCTAAAAAGTATGTCATCATCTTAAACATCTATAGAGGATAATCTAATCTGTTGAACCATGGAGCGTTGTTAGAGGATAATTCTTACTTCTACATCATGTATAAGAAGAAGAATAGTTCAATACAAACTATTAAGTCAAGATGTGTTGAACAGGCTCTGATACCAACTATTATTTCTTGGATGGAGCTATAGGCATTGAGAGGAGGTTGAATCAAGGTCTATCAAAAATAATTGACTTAATTGAAGACTAGGTTAAGATATGTAGAAAGCCCCAAAAAATATTAAAATAGAAAAGAAAGCACAAGTGCAGAAAGAGTAAACAAACACCAAGATTTTAAGGTGGTTTAGCTACTAGATTTTCTAACGTACATTCATCATCAAACTCTCCTCAAATTCTAAGGGGTGGAGTAATTCTATTAATAAAAAGAAATATACAGGGCTTCTTTACAGTTTTGGACTAAGCACAACAAAAGCTCAAAGTCACAAAAAATTGCTCTTTCTAGTATAGTAGAAGAGGAAATACCCTACCTTGTCCCACATGAAGACTCAAGAGCTTTCTAGATCCTTTAGAAAAGAAAGAAAAAGAGCTTTTATAGAAAGAGAACAAAGAGAGAAGTAGAGAAGAAGAGAAAATTTTAGTTCAAGTGCCAAGGTCAAAAGTAGGAATACACCAAGTTGTGCAAGAAGAATTTAATTTATAGTCTTTATTTTATTAAACCATTCTTACTTTGCCAAAGAAGTGCAAGAGGAAGAAACGTTGTAGCCATTATCGATCTATTGTTGAGTAGCTAAAGGAGAAAATACCATACCCATTTCTCTTAAGCTTCCATTACTACATCTAATATGAGCTTTAGGTGACCATTTAAAGCTTTGTAAAGGAGGAAGAAATCTATCATTTCACCTTGACACTAGTTGCTTATTCCTATGGAAATAACAAGCTCTAAAAATAAAGGCTCCTTTCGCTTCAACTAACAATCCCTCGTACTATTAATGAGATTCAATATGCTTTGTTTGTTATTTAGAATAAGCTTAGAATGCTTCATTTATTTGGTAGATATGGCATGGTTCTTTTTGTACAACTTGAATAGTTAGCTTTTTTCTATTTTAAAGCTTCATTGTGTGCCTTGAAGGAGATGCTATTCTGGTAGGGCTATTTAGATAAGTCAAGTAGAACCAGAAAATGGTACTAGATATAGATTCTAGATGTTCATGTGGTAGGGAAAAATTTTTAAATTAAGCTCCTTGTCCAAATCATGACATGATAGAGCAAAATGCCTTTCCAAGCTAGTTTAACTTTGCACTTCCTTCCTTTATTGTTGTGTCAAATCTAGTTTATTGTGTCTTTGTATAACCAAAAATAACCTCTACGAGTTGGTGCTACAAGCTAAGTCAAATTAAGAAACTTGAATGTACACACCTTGAAGTTGTTTAAATTTGGCTCCATAAAATCCTTGAAGTAAAGAGCTTATTTGATAGTGCCAAATTAATGAGCTCATCTAGAGTATAAAGCAGTTCTACAAGAAAATTTTTTCCTATACTTCTTACCATGTTGATGTGGTAGAGAAAACCTTTATAGAACAAAAAATTAGTTCTACGAGCTAATTTTACTTTACGCTTTTCAATTTCGACTAACTTGGAAGAGCCAAATGAAGTTTTCTTTGTAGAAATAAAATGTGCCTCTACCAATTGGCTCTACAAGCTTAGTTGGATTAAAATTTTGAAAGAACATGTGCTCAACCATAGATTTTTTTTTTATTATGCTTGGCCCCACAAAACTACTAAAAAATCAAGCTATTTTACATAAAACTAAATACAATGAGCTAGATTAAAAATAGTTTAAGTGCATGATAGTGACATGGTAGAGAGAATCAAGCTTAGAGGAGTCAAAACATAGGTTCTACATATTGCCTCTAAACATAGGTTCTACATATTGCCTCTAAATGTTGATGCATCAAAGATGAGATAGTGGAGTTGATGTGATAGATGAAATGTTTAGATGATCTTTTATCACCTAGATGAAATATTCTACTAATCCAAATGCTGACGAGGATGGGCTAAATTAAAGTGCTAAGTTGGAAGAAAGAATTTCCTTGCAAATTCTTTATTTGAGCTTAGCCCCACAAATTTAATTCTTTCCAACACCAAAATGTTAAATAATACTAGCTATCTTCACAAAGCTAATAACTGTTATGTTGGCAAAGCTAAGTTGAGCTAAGTAGAATAAGAAATATGATTCTAATTAGTGTTATGATATTCAAACTCTATGAATCACTTGTTTTTTCTAAAAATAAACTTAAACTCAACAAGTTATTGGGGTAACTTGAATAAAATCAAAATGACCTATGGAAAATTATATATTTATTGCTTTAACCCTTTCAAATATGCCTAGATTCCTACCTGCCTCATGATTCATGAGTAACTTAGCTAGAAGAAAAAACTTGAAACTCTACAAGTATTTGCAAAAACTCTATGAGTTTTGTAACATTGATTCTAAACATGGGTTTTAAATGATGACATGGGGTGTTCACTTTCCCTTAACAAATTAAATGCTGAATGATGCACTTATATAGCAACAATCATCCAGACAAAACAATTTCATCTAGATGGAATTTATACCTTCATCTAGATGCTCACATGGTAACTTAAGGGCTATCACTTCAAGGCTTAAAAGTTGAAACCTATGAAAAAAACAAAAGCTTTATAAAGAAATAAAAGTGCAACAAAGCTCAAAACATGCAATAAGAAAAGAATGTCCTTTATGGTGCACTCCCTTTTATTCTTACTTGTTTTGCACGCCTAATATTGTCAATTAAAAATTTTATGTGCAAAATTCCTCTCGTTTTTACATTTAGTTTTACATTGGAAGTAAAGCTATGAATTCTACAAAATCATTCTCCACTATTGTTGGAGGCCATTGAGTGAGCTTGCAGCATCCAAATCAGTTCCTATAATATAATCTTGTCTATCTATCTTAGCCAATCACTTTAACAATGACTAAATAGTATGAGCAACTAGACTCTATTACATTATAACACTTACACATTGTATATCTGAAATCTAACTATACAAAAAGACAAACATAGATTATCTATTTTAACATAGGGTATTTCATACTAAGAGTTAAAATAATCAATTTGAAAACCGTTAATTTTTCATTTTTTATATAAATAAAAGTTGCATAGATTGAATTTGGATTAAAAAATAATAACTGAATAAAGTAATGCAACATCTGTAACTTGTAAATGACTTAAAGAAACATAGCAATATGCATAACTTACAAATGAGGCATACAATGGATTCTTTGCCAATGTAATTATTCTACTTGTTATTATGTAATGGGGGTTCACGAAAGCATGCAGCAACATCCACTTTTTTAATTTCACTCCTTGTGTCATCATCCAACACTATTTTTCTTTGATGAAGACAATGATTTTTGTTGTGCATTGCATATTTTTTCCAATTGACTGTGACTCATCTCCCATAGAGGTTTGAGGTGGATTATGTAGAAAAATAAAATTAAGAAAAACATGATAGAAAAATAGAAATTAAAATACCAACACACATAGAATTTAGGTGAAAACCCCAAATCGGGATGAAAACCACAGATAGAAGCAGAGAGTTAATTCATTAGATGAAATATTTTTTAGTGTACAAAAGGGGAGAGCAAAAGGGACTATATAAAGAGGAGTCTAACGATTCAACTTCTCATACAATGTAATGATAGAAACCAAAAATAGAATTCTAGTACAATGTAACAATAGAAACCAAAAATAAAATTCTAATACAATGTAATAGTAGAAACTAGAAATAGAATTTTGGCACAATGTTACAATAGAAAACTAGAAATAGAATTCAAGCTACCTCATCATACTCTAACAATCTCCACCTTGACACAAATTCTCTTGTAAGAAATAGATCTCTAATCTTGGACAAAAGGTCTCCATCTTTTTCACAAAAACAAAAAAAAAAAAAATCAACAAGAAACACCAACCAAGTCCAATCAATGCTCAAACTTAGCAACAAGAAGTGACTTGGTCATCATATTAGAAGGGTTATCATGAGTACTAACGTTTCTCACAACAATATCAACATGAGCAATGATATCATGGACAAAATGATACTGCACATCAATGTGCTTTGTCCTTTCATAAAACATCTAATCTTTTATGAGGAAAATAATACTTTGACTGTTGCAATAAACTATGGTAATCTACAAATCTTCACTGAGTTCATCAAATAGTCCCTTTAACCAAATGGCTTCTATAAAAGCCTTGGAATAGCCATATACTCAACCTTAGTAGTAGAGAATGCAACTGTAGTCTACATGATAGATTTCCAACTAATAGCACAATCACTAATGGTGAAAACATATCCTATAAGTGATCCTCTCTTATCAAGATCTCCAAAAAAATGAAAATTAACATAGCCAATGACTCCATCTCTAATCCTTTCAAAATGGAAACAAACATTAGTAGATCCATGTAAGTCTTTGGAAAGCCAGTATACTACTTCTCTCTACCTAGATTAGCCATGTATTTACTAACTACATTAACTTCATGTGATAAATCTAGATGAGTACAAACCATAACATACATTAGGGAATCCACTACATTAGGGTATTAAATTCATGACATATAATCAACCTCATCATCTAATTATGGAGATAAAATAGCTGAAAATTTGAAATGTGCAACTAGTGGAGCAATAATAGGTTTGGCATTTTTCATATTGAATCTATAAAGAAATGTCTTAATGTATCCTTTCTAACTTAGGTATAATTTACCTACCTTTTAATCTCTCACAATCTCCATGCCAAGTATCTTCTTTGCTATCCCCAAGACTTTCATCTTAAATTTCTTACTAAGTTGGACCTTAACCTTTCTTATCTTTCCTTTATCCTTGGTTGCTATCAACATGTCATCAACATATAAGAGTAGGTATACAAATGGCCCATCATTAATCTTCTTCAAATAAAAACAACTATCATAATTTCTCCTTTAGAAATCATGGGTGATCATAAGTGATTCAAACTTATTATTTCAGCCATAAAGAGACTTTTTTAGTAAGCGCACATGGTCTTCTTTTCCTAAAACTATAAAACCATTTTGTTGTTGCATGTAGATATTCTCCTCCAATTATTCATGTAGAAAAGCTATCTTAACATCTAACTATTCAAGATCAAAATCATGCATGGCCACAATATTAAGAAAAATTTGAATTGAACTATGCTTTAAAACTAGAGAGAACACATCTATGAAGAAAACATCTAGAACCTAACTATAACATTTTGCAACTAGCCTCACCTTATACCTTGCTCCTTCAACTCTTGGTGCGTATTCTTTCCTTTTTAACACTCATTTACAATGAATAACTCTCTTACCCTTAGGTAATTTCACCAAGTTCCATGTGTCATTCTTAAGAAGTAATTCTATCTCCTCATACATGACAATCATTAAAATCTCATTGTTATGACAACTAATTGCCTTTGAATAGGTGGAAGGCTCTTCTAAAAATAATACCTTTAGCTACATTTAGAGCATAACCTACTAGGTCAACTTCCACATATCTCTAAGAAGGTCTAAGATCTCTTCTAGATCTATTGTTAGCAATAGAATACTATGGTGGTGTTGGTGATAAAGTTGAAATAGTACCACCCTACATCTCTAAGCTAGGGTTAGATGTAGACTCTAGTGTAGATTTTGATCCAATCTCAAAATCCACCTGTGTGTTTGACTTTTGTTGATTTGAATCACAAGAATCCCTAAAAAGAAAGTCATGAACCATGGAAATTTCATCAAAAATAACATTTCTACTAATTATGAATTTACTAGTTTTTGGACATCATAGCTTATATACTTTAATACTAGACTTGTAACCAAGAAAGATACATTTCCTAGATCTAGGTTCCAACTTTTCATTATCAACATGAGCATATGAAAGATATCCAAATATCTTAAAATTTGAATAACTAATAGTAGTACTAGACAATACCTCTTCTAGAATATTCTTATCAATAGTAGTTGAGGTGGAGTGGTTAACAAGAAAATAAGCTATAGTAGCAATTTCAAACCAAAATAACTTAGGTAAACTAGATTTGGAGAGCATACAACATACTTTCTCCATCAAACTTCTAATCATTCACTCTACCATACCATTTTGCTACGGAGTACCAGGAACTATTAGGTGCCTTAAAATCCCTTCTATATTGCAAAAATCATTGTATTTCCCTATTGGTCAATCTGTATTTCTTATTGAATGGGCTAGACGACAACCACACTCAGGGTGCTTATATGAATAGCAAAAGGGAAATGCAAAAGGCTACTTACATGAATAGCAAGAAAAATGGAAAAGTGCTAAAATGTAGAAAAAGGGATAATTATGAAACTATTGAGAAAATGGCTAAGTGTAAAAATGCAGGAAAATAACTAACTATAAATTGCTAAAAAAAATACCAACTCTAGGACTATGCTCACTATGCTAGGGCTAGTTGCACTTTGTTGAGAACCTAGAATTTGGTTAAGTGCAAGTGATGTGTTTTGGTGTTGTTTAGCAAGGTTCTAGAGGAATTGACAATGGGGTTCAATCTACACCAATGGTGTAGAGAGCATGCAAGGAAAAAACCAAGGGATGGCTGAAGAAGGAAATGATGGAGGCTTTTCTTCTAGCACTAGAAAACTATAGTGATCAAAAAAGTAGGAGGTTTCAATGGGACACTGAGAGGTCCACGATCGCATAGGCTTGACCCTACTTCTACATGAATGCCTACTAGGAAATGGAGGCAAGATGTCTAGAATGATCTTGTCGATCAAAATAGGACTTATGGGTGTTACAATGACATGGGAGTTAAGGGGGATGCGATATTTTGCAATGTTCGTGGTGTTTGCAGGTGTGAATATAGTAAATATTTCAAATGCAAAAATGAGAGTGCAAATGCATGAATACATAGTTGAATAATGAAAATGCAAATAAAATGCTAGAACGCAAGGGAAAATGCTAAGAACATGCAAGACGTAGGTCAAAGAGAATGTGGCATTGCCCCAAACTAGGGGGAGCATAGGCAATTACAAAGAAAAGGTTAGGAGGTATGCAATGTACAACAGGAACAATAGACAAGTGTAGTCATAGTCTTAGGGTGTCTGGCTATCAAGAACTAACATTGGCATGGAATTTGAGCCTATCGAGTTGGCAGCCATGGAGTCCTATGAGTTACAATGATGTATAGTATGCTAGGCAATATACAATGATGTTGTGACGATGTGCAATAGTGTTTGATGGTGTCCCAAATTTTGTCAACTTGCTAACATTGCTCAAGTGTAAGAGTTTCGATTTCAAAATTCCAACTACTGAATGAATTTTCCAACCCCTTAAACATGAAGTGCAATAGTATTTATAAGATTAGGATTAGCATGAATTATGGATTAGGCACCACATGGCAGAGGGCTAGTTGTAACTATGGTAGCCCTTGACTATGCTCTCACTAAAGCAAAATGGTGTTCTACTGGTGTGCTCCAATGGACTCTATGAGACTACTAGACTATGACTACACTACTAAGACTACATGTGTGAGTTTTGAATAGACTACAAAGTACCTACAAATAATGAAGAATAGTGCAATTTGAAGACAATGCTTTGGGACTACGTTGCCCACTCTCCTAAGTGGTGTTTAGCATAGTTACAATTTAGGGACAAATGCCAAGTGAAAAAGAAGTGCAAATTGCTAATCTTGCTTGCCAAAGGAATGCTGGAGTTGAGATGTAGGTTGGTGCAAATTTTTGGAAGCTTTTGAAGGTAATATCAATAAACTACATTAACTATGCTCTAGAGCATAGCCTTGGGAGTTAGGCAAATCTTTCCAGAAAATGATGCTCTATGTAGGCTATGCTAGCTATGCTTTACAAAGTAGTCCTAGTGGTGTGAGCATAGCCCTGACACTTGAAAAAATTTGGCAAAGATAACATGCCAATGCAGACTACGCTAACTATGCTCTAGAGCATCATAGGGAGCATACACTTGGGAGTTAGAAAATCTACCAAACTACTTTTTCCATTCCATACATGCTCAGCATCCTCTGACCTAACACTTAGGAAAATTTACAAACTAGTCATTCCAAGGCTAACTATGCTAACTACACTTGAGAGCATAGTCCTAGTAGGGTGACCATATTCAAGACACTTAAAAAAATTTGTAGCTACTATTGACACTTAGAAGAATTTTGTAAATCTAGACTATTAGTTTCAACTACATTGACAATGCTCTAAAGTGTAGTCTCAACACTTAGAACAACTTTGCCAAGTTTTGACATTTAGCCAAATTTGTAGTTGAGACCCAAGAGCCCAAATTTAATGGTGTTTTAACTAACACCAAGGATGCCAATGAAACATGCAGGATATAAGGTGCTTAAGTTATTTGGGGCCTAGAGATGGCCCCTACATGAACATAGGATTGGGCAGGCATGGTTGGTACTAGTAAGGATGGCTAAGTAGGCAAGTGGAATGGAGATATTGCATCATTTTGCATTTGATGCATTAGAAAGGTAAGGCCAATGTTATACACATCTTCGAGAGCATGCATGAACTAAACCAAGGAGGGGTCATATTGGAAGGTGGTTGTTGGAAGACGTGGAAGGGGCTCTTTCATTCAAAGTTAGCTTCAAACTCATCTTCCTCCTCCTATAGAGCTTCCTCATAGTTTTTCCCTCCATCATGCTCATTTTCTCAGATGAGTTGGGATAACAACTGGTGGTGGGAGTCCATGAGTGGGATGATGTCAAATGAGAAAGGGATATATTCTCATCCATTGTGGTGGATAAGCTTGAAGTCCCATTTTGCCTCCATGTTGAGGTGATCTATGGGCAATCTTGGTTGGATATTCATGCATAGAAATTGTATTGTACATTTCTAAGGTATTTCCTTGGCTCTGTCATGGTAAAGGTGTCACATGCATCTAACACCCACATGGAAAGTTGATCTGGATTTATGGTCATAGATCAAATTGTTAAGAGGAGAGTTGTGAGTTGCTATTTGCAAAAAACAACTAAGTCTGCTAGTAGTAGAAAATGGCTAATTCTAAAAATTGTAAAAAATGACTAAGTCTTAAAATTGTAGAAAAAATAGCTAATTGTGGAGATTACACTCTCTACACTGAGAGCTAACTATGCTCTCCACCAACTATGCTCTCTACACTTAGATAACGAATACTTAGAAAAATAGTGAAGAGAAATGTGATTTAAGTTGCTACGTAGGGTCTCAAGGGGATTGACAATCGGGTCCAATCTACGTTGATGGGGATGCAAAGATCACACAATACAACCACAACAAACATTGAAGAAGAAAATGGCTCAGCCCTCCTTTTAGTGCCAAAAACTATAACAACTAAAAATGTTGATGGCTAGAACATCGAGGGGACCATAGGTGCATAGCCTAACCCAACATCTACTTGAGGGAATGTTGGAGGTAGAGACGAGGTGCTCTGAATGGTCTTGTTGATCAAACAAGAACTTTACTAGTTGCGACTAGGATGGTGGATATAACTGGGATGTGGTGTGGTTAACAACGGTGCTAATGCGAATGGTGCTAAGTGTTAAAGTGGTATTTCATGATGTTAATGTTCTTGATAATGTCAGTGGTATCAATTATGTTAATGGTGTAAAGCATAGTCAAGGATTTTAGTGAAAATGAGGATGCTGATGCATGAAGACTACCACCCAAGTATAGTTTTAACATAACCACATGTTAAAAATAGCAAAAATTCAAAGAAAGTGCAAAAACTATAGGAGAGACAAAAAGAACACCATCCCAAAGGGGGTTATGTGTAGTTAACTCTAAAAGGGGACAAGAAGGTACATGGTATATAATAGATGTAATGAAGGGCATATTCGTAGCCTCAAAGGTATCTATCCATGAAGTTTAGTGATTTCCATGCTTTTTGTGCCTACTAGGTTGGCCATCATGGTAAACCATTAGTTGTGGTGTTCTGCAGGCTATAATGGGGCTATGGTGGGTTGTGGTATGCACCTATAGCTCTCTTTTGGTTGCTGGTGTGCCTTTGAGTCTTGTTTGCCCAAAATCCCAAATTCCAAAATGCCAAGGATGCTAACTAGAATGCTAACCGAAATGCCAACTTGCCAACCCTACTTCAAAAATGTCATTTCCCAAGATTTTGTGGGTGTAGGGGCATTTATAGGGCTAGGGTTAGCTCAAAATGCAAAGAGACTACCACATGGTAGTGGGGTGGTTGGGACTACACTTTACCCTAACTATGCTCTCTATTGAGGTAAGTGGTATTATGTTGTGTTTTCCTCTAACTAACTTTGCAAGACTGTGAGACTATGACTACACTTCCCAACTGCATGTGCAAGTGCTGAGAAGACTACAATGTACCTAAAAATGTGAAAAATGCAACTTTTGGAAACTACACAATAGGACTACGTTAACCACTATCGAGAGTGGGTCCTAGTATAGTTAGAAATTTGAAATAAAGGGGGGTGCAAAAAATATGCAACTTGTTGATCATGCTTGCTAAAGATGACATGGAGTATCGATGCTATGTTGTGGAGTTATTTCAAGGCTATTTTAGTGGACTACACTTGACTACAGTCTACATTGGGGAAGAAAGTAGTCCTAGACTTAGCTAAACTTTTTCAAAATCTAGCTTCTAACTAACTATGCTCTAGGGTAGTTGAGAGCATGATCTCAACAAATAGAAAAATCTACAAAAAAATTGGGCCTTGATGCTATCTACGCTTGACTATGCTCCTAGGCAATGAAGAGAATAGTCTCAACACTTAGAAAATTTTGCCAAAACTAGGCTTTCATGTTCACTACAATTGACTATGCTCTAGGGTAGTGGAGAGCATCATCTCGGGACTTAGAAAAATTTGTAGAAACTATGCCCTCATGCTAACTATGCTTGACTACACTCTAGGGCAATGGAGAGCATAATCTTAGCACTTAGAAAAATTTGTAGTAACTACCTTGACACTTACAAAAAATCTACAAACTAGCTCTTCTATTAACTACACTCTCTACAAAGCTGACTACACTTTGGGGTGATGGAGAGCATAGTATCGACACTTAGAAAATTTTGTAGAAAGTGGCCTCATGTGAACACTTAGGAAAATTTACAGTTGAGATGCTATAGCCCAAATTTGGTGGTGTTTCAATAAGAATAATATCTTGAGACACACTTACATTTGTTTATAAAATGGCTTCTACTCATAGAAAAGAATCCCCACCATGTGATGACAAGAAAAATAGCAATAGGAGAGGACACCAAAGACCACTAGTGAAAGACCTCAATAGCGGAAGGTCATTTACACCCATCTAGATCCCTATTATCTAGAGTTCACCTTCATCCTTCATCAGGATGAATACCTATGATGGAGAGATATGGATAGAAACATTATGTTACCTCATGATTGATCTATTTCTACCATGCTCATGACCCAACTCATGAGTTTGGGTATAGAAATAGTTGAGCCTGAGTATGAAAGCACAAAGCAAGTCGCTAGGGATGACCAACCTACAGAAGTAAAGCTTCAAAAGGATAAATACATGGAGGCTTGATATGAAACATCTAAAGGTAAATGATTCTCAACTTTATTATTTCTACAATCGCATAAATAGGATAATTATTTCTTTTCTAGCCACTCTTAATATGTAGATTCTCCTCCTTTCTTTGAGGAGGATACCTTTCACCAATGGTTGTAATCAACCTTGGATAACTTTGATCATGGAAACATGGAGTCCAAAGGCCAAGTAACCTTAAAATATACATTCCCTAGTCATTCATCTAAGGAAAAGGAGAAGGAAAAATATAAAAATAAGGATAAGAACAAGGATAGAAAAAGAAGAAATACAAGTCACCATTCTCTTGGTTCTTCATCTTCATCCTCATCGAACTTTAATAGAAGGAACCATAACAAGGATAAAGATAAGGGTAGTTAGGATTGAGGTGGATATGATAGGAGATCCCATTATGATTATAGGAACTAAGATGAGAGCCAAAAAGAGAGGACTAAGAACATCATAGAGAAATAGGGCATACTAGAACTCAACATAGGAGGCATGGTCATCATAGGAATCATTGTGAACATGATGATAATGATGAACTATTGCTAGCCATAAGAAATATGTTGAATGTTTTAGAAGTAATTAGAGTTTGTACTAGGAATCAAAATAATAGTAGAATTAAATGGTTAGATATAAATAATATTTCCAAGTTTAAAGACGAACATAATTTAGATCCACAACATTAGCTACAAGCTTTCCATGATGCCTATGTCTTACAAAACATTGAAGACAACTAGAACAAGTTGAAATTGTTCCCAAAAATACTCGTAAAAGGAGAAAAATTTAGTACTACTCCTTGGAAGTAGAATTCATCCACCAATGAAGTACAATGTTAGAATTATTCAATGACAAATACTAAATGTACTCCCAAGTGTTCAGCTTTAGAAAGCATATTCAAGGATGAAAGCAAAGGAATCATGAGTCCTTGGATGCAGCCTTGGGTAGGTATTACTTTCTAATCCACTAATGTCTAGGCCATCGATTCTTTCAAAGGAAACAACTTCACCATATCATAAATGGTCATTAAAAAAATAAGAAAAACTCTTGGGGTTTGTGCCCAAGGAAGACATTTTGAGATGAGAGCTCATCATATCCAAAGGTTAAAAAATAGGTGGCCAAAGAAGAAGGTGAGTTGAAGAATTGAAAGAATCTAAATAAATATAATAGAGATCCCTCCATTCATAAGAGGGAGATACATTTCTATGATACAGAGGAGGATGCACCACTAGAGAAAGTAGTACAAATAAAGACCTTGTTGATACAAAAATTTTCCTTCAAAATATTAGCCAAGATGGATAAAATATGGGAATCATTAGATGGGAAGTTCCAAACTACTTTGAAAATAGTAGAGGAGAAGGTAGTGTAGGGAAGTAGTGAACAAGATAGAAGGAGAAGAAAAGATATAGATAAGGGGTATCCACAGCAAAAAGGTAAGGCTACCATGGTTAATGAGGTTTTAGCTTCTTAAATTGATGATGATTGATATGATATTTGTCAATACAAACATCCCAAAGGATGTTGTCCTACGATGTTACATCTACAAAAATCTAGGATGTATGCCTTGAATCCAAAATTTATAAAGAGGTACCCACCCAAAAGATTGCCTTATCCTCAAGGTAATCCTAGGTAGTAGTTCCACCAAACATATGACTATGTGAGTGGAGCACCATCTCAACCTTTGCAATAATATTAGTAATGGAAAAACCTATAGTCATGGGAAATGAAATCATCCAAATAATAATATCATTATTTGTAGCTAGATTGCTATGGATATTACATCCAATAGTATGTATCTTCTCATGGATCTACAAGCCACAATCCTTTCAATTATTACTACTACCCTCTAGAATATCATTAAACCGATAGTCTGTGTCTTAATTCCCCCTCTACTTATCCTCCTTCTTATCCATTATCAAACTCTACACCATTAAATACGACTTCTATGCTACCTTCTCCACCTATGCAAGGAAAATTTCACTACATTTGTAGAGAATAAATATCATGATGGTTGTTAACTTGTAGCCAAATAGCCATCCGAGTAGTTCTAAACTTAAACCTTAAGAAATGGCTTTCTTTAGAACCAACATTTCACAAAAACTCTCATAGACACCCATGGATGCTAGCCTTGCATCCCCTGCTTCTAAAATCACCCTCAAGCCTTGTCCTCCAATGTGCATACCATCATGTTGACCCATGTGGTTACTGATTAGATCAAAGTTGGCCACCTTCTGAAAAAATGATTTGATCTTGGGAATTCCCTTATCTATTTTCATATTGCTAGGAAATATCCATGAAAGGATCTATTAAACTCAAGTTTTAGAGTAAATTTAATCTCTCAAGAAATGTAAAAGACCTAGAGCCTACCTCCATTAAAAAAATGCAACATTATACTAAAGCTTATTGATCAATCCATCACTATTACCTTGGGATTAGTAGAGATCATTGTGACCATCATCTATCAATGATCTTGTCTTACACATTTCCTGGTGATCCATTTTGATAACTGAAATTGGGACTTCCCCATTATCATGGGAAGTACTTGGCATAGCATAATTGATGCCAAGATGGGGATTCAAGACCTTTTCTTGGAAATCTCCAAGGAAAATGAATTTTGTAAAATATAGAAGAAGTAAGTTCCATGCATTGCATACAGTGACACAAGGTACCATTGGGTGCCAAAAATTTGGGCCATACAAAGAACATCCATCAAAGCATGTAGTAAGTGTGTTGAGGTGTCTACCATTCAAAAGTTCCTATCTAGAACAACCATGAAATAAGAAGGTTCCCAATGGCTACCAAAAAATAGTGTTGTAGACTAAAAAATATGCATGGAACTAATAAAAATCCTTACAAGTGCTTATATCAAATACATGGATGAAGTAGATCATATCCATAACCAACTCACTCATGCATAAACTATGATGGATTAGGGATAGTTAAAGAACCCAGACCTGTTCAAGCAAGAGCTTCTTGCACTCAAGATCTTACTGACTAATCTAGAATATTCTTATCTTGAGAACATCAAGTCAGTGATCATAAATGCCTATCTTTCTCAAGCATAATAGAAGAAGTTTCTAAAATGATTAATAAATGGCCAACATTTATTACCTAGTCATATCATGAACTAACAAGAATAGATCCAAGGGTATGCCAACATTGTATCTACACAAGCTCCTCCATCAAACCAAAACCATAACTTCAAAGAAGGTTGAATCCTAAGCTTAAGCAAGTTTTAAAAGAAAAAGTTGAACAACTACTTAAGGTGAGATTCATTTATCCCCTTGCGAATAGTGAGTGGTTAGCCTACTTGTCATTGTACCAAAGAAATATGATAAACGAAGAATCTGTATAGACTATAGATTATTGAACATGGAAATTTTTAAGGATCATTTCCCATTTCCATTTGTGGACCAAGTGTTGGATATGAAGGGCATGACTTCTGCAGTTTTCTAGATGCTTATAGTGGCTATAACCAAATCTAGATTGCACTGAAGGACTAAGCGAAAACAAACTTCACATGTCCCTAGGAGATATTTGCATACAAAAAGATGTCCTTTAGTCTTTGCAATGCCCCTGTTACTTTTCGATGCCTATTTTTTAGCATCTTTCAACAGTAGATTAGTGGTGGTGTAGAAGTCTTCATGAATGACTTCTCTACCTATGGTACTATCTTTGAGTAGGCCTTGGAACATCTCGAGCATGTACTAACACACTACATGGAGATCAAATTATGACTTAACTAGTGGAAGAGTAATTTGATGGTCCAATAATGCATAGCCTTGGGACACAAAATCTTAGAAAAAGAGATCAAGATGGACCTAGAGAAAGTATGGGTCATCCAAGAAATCATTGAACAACTAGAAAATGTAAAAAAATGTAAGTTCATTTCTTAGATACACTAATTATTATCGGTGCTTCATTAAGAACTTCCCCAAAATCACAAAGCCACTAGTGGAGTTAATGAAGAAGGATCTATCCTTTAACTAGACTAAGGAATGTAAGCATGTATTCTAGTAGTTAAAGAAAAAGCTCATAGAAACTCCTATTCTATATACTCTAGATTGGTCCAAACCTTTCCACATCATAAAAAATGCATCCAATTATGCATTGGATGTAGTGCTCATATAATTGAATGATTATAAATGTCCATACTATATCCATTGTATGAGCAGAAACATTGTTGGAGTGCAACTAAATTACACCACCACTGAGAAAGGGCTCATGGATGTGGTGTACTCTTTGGAAAAATTTAGGCACTATGTTTTCGTATAAAAAATATTTGTACACAAGGCTTACAATGTTATCTGGTTCTTGATTAACAAGCCAATGGTGAGTGACCATATCATATGGTGGCTAGTAATTTTGTAAGAGTTCAATCTAATGATGGTGGAAAAAAATGGAACTAAAAATGTGATCATAAATAATTTGTCTTAGTTGTTATGGGATGGAAAAGAGGATGAAGAACCATTNTTCTTAGTTGTTATGGGATGGAAAAGAGGATGAAGAACCATTATCTAATCAATTTCCAAATGAACTCCTCTTTGCTAAGTCTCTTGATGTTTAAAATTCTAAGGGTACCAATTGGTATTGTGATTTTTTCTTTTTTCTTCTCACTCAAGAAACTCCACAGGAATGGGATAACAAGAAGAAATAACAATTTCTTCACCAATCCAAACATTACATGGAAATTCAAGATGACCTTTACAAGGTTTGTGTGATGGCTTGGCGTGATTGTACATACTTAATGTTGATCAACTCTGAATCCTCCAAGATTCTCATGAAGGTCCTTGCATGGACCATTATGTAGGCGAAAGGATGATCATAAAAACCTTCATGTAAGGTATTTTTGTCCAATAATATTAAGGAACACAAACCATTTTTTTGTATCATGTGAATGCTACCAATAATACAAAGGAATGATAGCTTGAATGGAAGGGCCTCAATAGTGTATCCAACAACTGGAACCCTTTAACCTTTGGGGCATTGACTTCATGGGATCCATCACTCTCATGTATAATGAAAAGGCATACATTATCATAGCTATTGACTACTACACTAAGTAGGAAGAAGCTACAACCATCATTTATTATTCATCTTCTGCTATAACATGGTCTATCCAACAAAAAATAGTTATTAAGTTTAGATTTCTAAGAGCACTTATTTCTGATAATGGAACTTATTTTATAGAGACTACCTTTTAGAAGCTAATGCAATGCTTGGGGGTGCAACACAAATTCATAACTCTCTATTATTTCCAAGCTAATGATTAAATCCAAAGTTACTAATATAGATATAACCCAAATACTAGCACATATAATTAGTAAATATATGAAGGACTAGAGCATGAAACTCAATGATGCTCTATGTGCTTATTGATCCACATGAAAAATTTTTATAGCACATTCTCCTTATGAGTTGGTGTATAGAAAGTTACCTAAAATTCCAATACATGCTAAGCTTCATACATTTTCAACCACTTCTAAGCTTGACCTTGACATCAATCTAGCACAACAAGAACATCTCATGCTACTAAATCTGCTAGATGAAAATTGACAAGTAGCCTTAACTATGAATGAGGTGCATAAGGCACATTCCAAACAACATCATAATGCATGAATAAGAAGAGTTATATTTCAACCTAGTGATAAGGTTCCTTATTGGAATCCCATGCATATGTCATAATGTACTAAATTTCAAATGTTATGGAAAAGGCCTTATATCATTCATACAACTTTTCCTTCTAGTTCCATGAGCATTTATAGTCCTTCATGCCCAGAAAAATGACTATCGGTCAACATCCAATAAGTAAAACCTTTTCATGAAACTAGAGTAATCAACAACACTAACACCTCAATATTTGCATAAGCACACTATATTTTTCAAATGTCCCCCTCTCAACTTAGTCGTGGTGGAGATGGTCATCCATGCTAACATCTTAAGGGTACTAACCCATTTTTTACCTTTTTTTTTTACACCATTCTTCATATTTTTTTTTCATTTTCTTGACTATTTTATCAATTATTTTATATCTTTTTCTTTTTCTTTCATCTTCCTTTTATATATTTTATCTTGTTTTATAGGAAATATTTGATTTTTCCACTACTATTATTAATACTAGAAGTTAAAGAATGCAAATATTAATGTAATGATTAATTTACTAAATGGCCAAATTTTTATCTTTAGATTATGGCTTCTATTAACAAACTTATAAATTTTCTAATGATAGCTAGCAATGGAACCATGACATCCATCCATTCCATCTATTCTACAAAGGCTCTACATTTTAAAACCATGAGGTTCTTCCACATTGTAACTAAAAATGACCAATGATCTTGCTACCAAAGGAACTAGAAATAGATCAATAAGGAATAACCTGCCAATCGAAAATCATTAAAGATATCATGTCATTCCTTGGACACACTAGCTACTATTGGAAATTCATAAATAATTTCTCTAAGATTATGAAACCATTGTTCAAGCTCACAAAGAAAGATGCTCTATTCATATGGACCAAGGAATGCAAAAAGGTATTCTAGCAGCTTATGGAGAAGCTTATAGAGACTCTAATTCTATGAGTACTTGATTTGTCCCATCTATTTCACACCTTGATGGATGCATCAAACTATGCCTTGGTAGTTGTGCTTATGCAATTGGATAATCAAAAATGTCCATATTACATCCATTTTGCAAGTTGAAGCATTATGGATGCATAGCTCAGTTACACCACAACAAAGAAAGAGCTTATAACAATAATGTATGCTTTGGAAAAGTTCAAACACTATGTGCTTAGATATAAGGTGTTTGTGCAAATTGACCATAGTGCCATTTGCTTCCTAATGAATAAACCAATGGTGAGCCCCTATGTCATATAATGATTGATGGTCTTGCAGGAGTTCAATCTCACAATGGTAGATTTAAAGGGAACTAAGAATGTGATTGTTGATCACTTGTCTTAGTTATGACTGGATAATAAAGAGGATAAGAGCCTACTTTCTAGAATTTATTAATAAACTCCTCTTTGCTGATGTAATAAATGAATAAGTGCCATCTAAACTAAAATAGTATCATGGCATCCTCACTTATCTACTCACCTAATAGATGCCACAAGAGTTAGACCATCGGAAGAAACAATAGTATCTTCACCAAGCCAAATGCTTCATGAATATTAATGAACACCTTTATAAGGTGTCTACTGATGGCCTGATTTTTTGGTGTGTTCTTAATGCTAACTAACTATACATTCTTCAAGATTCTCATAAGAATCCTTATGGGGGCAACTATGCAATGAGATGCACGATCATTAAAATCTTGAGAGCAAGGTACTATTGGTTAATAATCTTTAAGGATGTCCACAAATTTATCTACTCTTGTGAATGCTATCAATGAGATGGTGGGATGATTGCTTGAATGGAGGAACCTCAATAGTTGATCTAACCACTAGAATCCTTCAACATCTGGGGCATAGACTTCATGAACAAAAAATTGGCAAAAGTAGTAGTTGTCATTGATTGTACATCTTTCACTACTACATGGTTTGTACAAAAAAATGTCATAAATATGTTTGGAGTACCACGTGCACTAATTTTTAATAATGATACTCATTTTACAGGTACTACCTTTCACAAGCTCATGCAATGCTTGGGGGTTAAGCATAAATTAACAACACCTTACCACACCTAAGCCAATGATTAAGTAGATGTTACCAATAGAAAGATCATGAAAATATTTTTAAAAATTAGCAAATATAGGAGAGACTAAAGCATAAAAATTTAGGATGCCCTCTTGGGATACTACTAAATATGGAAACTCCCTATAGGCTACTCTCCCTATGAGCTAGTTTATAGAAAATTACCAACTTTGCCAATTTAATCTAAGCTTCAACCTAGAGATAACATTCTCTACTAAAACCCCACACATGTACCTCAACAAGCTAGGTTTTGGACATTGTCGAAAGAGCCTTACATCATTTATAAAAATTTTTCTTTTAGGATCATGTTAATTTATAAACCTAAGAGCCCAAACAAGAAGTCGTTGGTCAACACACAACAAGTCAAACCTTTCCATCACCCCATGCAAACCAATGCAATCAACGCCTCATCAAATGGACAACCATGATCAATATTTTGAATTAGATGGTAATGTATTAAGTGGCTCCTTAGTTTTTCTAGTTTTTTATTTTACACTTTGTTATTTTTCGAAATTTTTATTTTACAACATCATTAGTATGTTTTATTTTTCTTGAATATTTTTACAATTTCCTGTATACTTTATCTTGGTGTGAATTTTTCTTATTTTTATTAAAAATCGTTTATTACCAATAGGACACAGTGATGTTATATCTATTTACTAATGGTGGTTTGTACATAATGTTTTTGATTGCTAATGTCTGATTTCTCTTTTTGAATTTTGATGAACGATAACTAAGATAGATTTATTTTTCATGGAATAGGCAATGAGTCCACATCATCCACCTATCCACCAACTCTATGGTTTTCTTGGTTTTGGAAATATAAGATCCCTTTCTCATTAATAAAAATCTAATGAAGTTGTTACCTTGGTAGTCTACAAACTTGGGAAGGATTCAAAGGTTTGAAAAGGGTGTGACTTTAAGGGAATTTAATATTCTTTGTACCTCTCTACTTGCTTTAGTGCATGTCTGTTTTCATGGATTTCTTACCGTTTCATGTTGACCAATAATATAAAGTTGAATAATTCTTTACATGGTGTGGTTCACATCCAAAACATTCATAAAAACATAACATACCAAAAAAAAATATGATAGAAATTCAAAGCACACCCTTAGACAAAATAACTAGGCTACAAGCACTAGTTATGGGACTAGAAAGGCATGTTACCCATGCCTAAAAGTTCCCTCTAACTAAGGCCCCATTGACGATGCCTAGTCAATGCATGGGAATATTCTATAAATAGCATCCACCACTTAGGAATTTTTTTCCATTTTCTTCAAATATAAGAGGACTTTTTGCAATTTTTTAGGGCTCAAAACCTTTGAGAGCTCATAACTTTTAAACCATTTATTTGATCCACTCTATTCTTCAACCTTCCAGCTTCTGAGGGTACACTTTACATCATAGGGATGACAATCTTAGGTTTTTGGTAGAAAGTTTCTCATAACTTTTCTAACTCCCCCATGGGTTTAATGAATAATATAATATTAAATCATCAACTTATGAGAGTTAAACCCTTTCAACATACTCCAGCAGTCTATCTAATTAGATAATAATAAAATAATATTTAAAAAAATCAAACCAACCATGATCACAACTTAGCCAAGTGTAACTACCCCAAGGGATAAGGTATTCCAAATATTTTAAAGTTACACATTAAGTGATAATCCTTGGTCATGTTGTAATTAGAAATGGCACCTAGACCGAAACACTCGCAAGAAGGAGGACCATATCAACCAAAGTACAAACAACCTAGAGCTAGCAGGGAGTAGCAAGACCAAGCCCAAGAATAGGCAATAGAAACTCATGCAATGGGACCTTTTCAAGATGAGCCTAAAGTGGAATCTATTCAGTAGATTCTCAAGGAAGTGGTCATAACAAAACAATCTCCTTAAGATGATGTGCTAGGATCGATGCAAAGACTTGAGTTCACATTAACTTAAGCCTACCTTGATCAGATCAGGCCTCATGACATCCAACATTCGATTTCCGAAGAATTAAACTTTGGACCATTCTTAGAACATGCTCCACTAGAAGTCAAAATGTAGTTGTAAAACACTCCCATGAGGTCAATCATCACTTCTAGTGGGAAGTGGTGCATGGGAGAGACATGTCTCTCCTAAAATAATAGGTAGGAAAGAGCCACTATGAAGATTGAGAACATTTAGGTGTCCTACTCAGTGGAAGCTANCAAGAGCCACTATAAAGATTGAGAACATTTAGGTGTCCTACTCAGTGGAAGCTATTGTGCAAGCCCTTGGGTTACCTAATATTGTGACAAATATGGTAGATATATCTACACAAGAATACTTAGAGGAAAAGAAGAAGTGGAGCTAGTGATGTTATAAAGTGGATTGTAAGAAGTATGGTGCACTCAACCTTGCGAAGTGTGTATATTTCAAAATAGCAGCCTATCACCTCAATCCAATGGTGAGACCCAGTAAGGTGACTAGCTTCTCTACCCATGCGTGTGCTACTTTGAGTGGAAATTTCCCTATGAACCTTCCATAGCTAATCTATCTAGAGATAGATAATAAATTTAAGGGAAACTAATGTGGAAGGAATGCCCTACCCATTCCCTACCTCATCAAAAAATTATGCAAAAGGACAAGAATAGTTTACTATGCCAATGATACACTCCAGCATACTCTTTTTGCCTCTTTGGTAGAAATGATGAAGAACAAGAGCCCTTCCACAACCAAGGAAGAGGAGTAGCAACCACCACATCCACCTCCCACTCATAAAATAATGTCAGATTCCCACACTACCTTTGAACAAATGCACAAGATTCGAGAGTAGCCCTTGCATGTGTAGGAGCAATGAGTAGGAATGAGTGGTGGTGATCTATTTTCATATCATCCAGTGATGAGTCACCTCAATCAAGGGGCTTGAAACATTACCCAAATGGAGGAAGGTGGGCCAATTTTTTCAACCCAAAGAATTCAACTACCCATGAGATCAAATCCTAGCACCCGAGAGGTAATGATCTCTCTCTCACAATAGCAAAAATTCCTAGACATCTTTGGAAATGCCACTACCTTCTTGATGCATCTAAAGGAGGGTGACGGGGCAACTATCTTGGTGATGTAGCATCATGGACAAGAGATAGCAGTAGATATTTTTGCTGATAGAATTACTAAAGCGTTAAATCCACCTATGGTGTTTGTACTATAAGTTTCTACACTTAGATATGTGTAGACATTCATAGGAATAATTAGTAGCAAATTAAGTGCACCCTAGCATGTAGAGTGGCTAAATCAACTGCTAGAAACTAGGCAACTAATTCTACATGTCTTTGACCTTCTGAGATGCTGTAAGCCACATGCAAATGCATTATCTTGGAAGGATAACTCAAAACATATTAGGATTAAAACCAATGCTTGGCTACAGAGGTTGTTGAATTAAGAGCCTAGCTTGCTGATCTTGTGCTTCTCAGCCCTACACTGAACCATGATGAAGCTTTTTAACAACTTTAGAAAATGCTCAATAAGGCTAAGTATGCAAAGGAGGAAACAATTTTTTATTAATCCTTAGCCAATGTCACCATGCATAATATACAAAAGGCCTTACATCAGACTCCCCAAGAGAATGTCATCTTGACTACAGAAAATCACCACCTACAAAATGTTAATGTGCAAATGCAACAAATGCAAATTTCATCCATCAACGGCAATAGTAGCTAGCCAAAGTAAATACTAAACTAAGGAGATTGATAGCCAAAAATAGAAATCTCTCCATGGAGGAAGTTCAAGCCTTTCACCAAAAATCTACTATAGAGGTAGCCACTTGGAAAAATGAGGCTCTAAAATTTAAGAGAGTCAAAAATCACTTCAGATATCAAGTTGATCTATGGAAAGAAATCAATGAAAAACATATTTAGATGATGAAGGAAAAAGTTAATGAGATACTCTAGCAACTCAAGAAATGAGGAGATGTCTGGTAGCCTATCTTTGATGGGCTCAATGACTACAACAAAGTAGAAATCCACATGAAGGAGCTACAGATTGAGGAGATGATCAAGTACATGGAGCTTGCCAATCTCCATTATAAAAATTTGGCAATGCTAACTATCAGATGGTTGCAGTCTAAATTGGAGAAATAGATGGCTAGTTTGTACTTGTTGTACGAGGCTGAGTTCAAGCATCACAAAGAGACTAAGAAAAAGCTTTAGGTTGAAAATGTAGAACTTGATGTTCTCAAGCAGTGCTTCATCAATCAATAGCCTATAGCTGAGAACCTAGACAATAGACTAAGTGACTACCAAAAGCTATAGAATTTAGTAAAGATGTTTGATGTTGAATGTAAAGTTTTTGCTCCCTATGTCATCAATGTGAAAGAGTTGTTTGCAATGTCCTATCCTTGGGATGTTCCCACATTGGTCTACATTCGTGATGTAGTGTGAGCCATGAATGATCCTAGGAGGAAGGAGGAGAAGATGAAGGTAGTATTTGACACCTTCCATCTTCCACTAGAAGTTGCAACTACTACAAGACAACCACAACCACCTCAACCACCACATGCACTTGAAGCAGAAAAAGGTCCTTTAAAGCCTCAGGAGCCTCCACTAGCTAGGACCATTTGAACTTCTTTCTTGTCTTCACATCATTAGAGGAATTATGTTTTTCATTTTTGTCTTGGTGTTTAATTTTATTTTTATAAACACCAAAATTTTGTAATGATTGTAATTCTGTACACTCAGGCACTTACTGTTTGTTCATGTATGTTGTGTTTGTGTATGTTAGTAGTTAGTTAATAATCCCATACCTTTTCAAAATTTTGTCAGAAACTTGTTCCTCATTTTATTCACTTGAGGACTAGTTTTTATTTAGTCATGGAGGTCTAATGAGCCACATTTTCTTGGATCTTGTTGATGCATTTTCTTGGATCCCATCAACAAGGCCTTGTTGATGTGGCCCCATTAACATGATCCCATTGATGTAACCCCATCAACACGACTATGTTGACATGGGATTTGATGCATTATGTGGTTTCATTGACATAGTGTCTATTTTTTCCTATAAATACATGCTCACCCACTATGTTTATGGCATCTTTTATCATAGTTTTAGTGGAGCTCTTGTAGTTTTTTCATTTCAAAATTAGAATATCTTTCTAAGTGTCCATAGTAGCAATCAAAGAGTGTATGGATGTTTATTCGAGCTTTGTTATACCTAAGCATGATAATGTGTGTTGTAATAAAGATGAGATTTTCGATAAACCTTGTAGCACCTTGAAATAGATTAATTGTTTATTTATGTATTTAATATTTTATGCAATTTCCTTTAATGTTTTAAGTAATTAAGTGAAATTAAGTTAGAGTAAATAGTAATTATTTAAGCACATAAGTATGACCACTTTGAGCATACACTTGGCACTTGAAGATCTGAGTAACACTTAACATTTGGTAACCCAATAGCGTTAAACATGTTTAGAATGTGTAAAGTAGGTGGAAATGACTACTTATGTTAGGATTAGTTAGGTGTAGATAGTTAGATTAAATTAGTAATTTAATTAATTATTTATTCATTATTCTTTATCCATAGGCAAATTAAAATACAAAACATAAAAATGATAAAAAATCATATGCCTCAATTACACTTAATTATACCTTTGCATTTCACAAGTGTAATTGGGAAGATAATGATTGCAATGGTTAGTTTCACTTCCTAGAGACTAGTGTACTTAGAAGGCTATAAGTCCATGAAATTCAACTAGATTGCATGTCAATGCTTAGTGATTCATATGGTTGGGCATATGGTCTACTCGCTACTCATCATATATGTATGTGTTAAAATAAGGAACAACATAAAAAGATAAAATATATACTTATAAGCTAATTAGAAATAATGAATATAGTTTATGAAACCAAAGGAATGATAGAAGCTCTATGTTATAAGTATGAAGAAAGGAAGAATAAGAAATACTTATAATATGTATCACCAAAAAAAGAATCCTAGCTCTTTCAAATGGTACCTATAAAGATATAATTAATTCTAGTTCATAATGATTGATGAAGCTGAGTTAGTCTCAAATATGTCTAGCACGAAAGAAAAGATAGGAGCATCAATGACCTATAACTAAATATTGAAGAATGTAAGCATAGTGAGTTTGTACCTTAGTAAGAAAAAAACAAAGTAAGCATGTACAAATATGATAACTAATGAAAGTAATCATAACTTAGGTGTACATCACTAAAAAAGTCTAGAGTACTCTAGCCCATGTAATACTAAGGATACATTAAATAAGAATATTCCAACCATCATCAAAAGTAGGTTTGAGAATCTATGATGTTAATGTGTACTACAATAATATAAAAATTATAACATTATTAAAGGAAGAAGAAATAAAACTAAAACACAAGAATTTATTACAAACTTAGTCTAAAGTTACTATAAGTCCAATGATGATATTTCTAGATATTATAATTAACTAAATTTAAAACTAGTACTACTTATATTTTATCTAAAATAGCTTATGAATTGTATTAACCTAAGAAACACTAAAATTGTGATTATATTTATTTCATTAAAATATTTTTAATTAATACAATATATAATACTCACAATCATATAAACTATTACAAACATCAATTACCTTATAGTTTAGAGTCTATAAATACATCCTTCACTTTAAAAACATATATCCTAGTATATCAAAGTTATTGAAAGAAGGCATGAAATGTGATGTGTAATGAATGTTCCCTATGCCTAATCATATGAATCACAAGCATGTGCATATGTTCTACTCAAATTTCATGGAAGTTTGGGCTAATAATATCTTAGATAATTAAAGCATGATGTTGTTGGTTATTGTCTTCTCGATTATCACATATGCTAGCTTGGTGGCTATGGTTAGGTAAGATTGAGGTATATGATATTTTTATTTTTGTTATTTGTATTTTTTATTTTTTTATTATTAAAATATTAAAATAAAAAAGACATAAAAATATTAATTTCTAATCTAACTATGAAAGTGAGAGTAGACTAAACTATCCTAAGCATAGAGCATCCATCCCTACTTTTCATATACATCTTGAACCTATATTAACACTCCTAGGTTACCACGTCTTTGCTACTAGGTGTACCAAATATTCATGGCTAGGATGGCTAAGCATTAAGATATCATACTTGAAGTGTATGTACATTGTTACAAAATAAAATATTAATTTTCTATGTGCAAATAAGTAAAATGCATTAAAGTAAAGTGCTTTAAAATAAACTAAGTGCTAACCTAAGTGGTGCAATGGAAGAAGTTAATCTCAATTTTATTGTCGTAATGTAGAAGTATCAAAGTACATCATGCACTCAAATAAAACTCTATAAAACCAACTCAATCTATGTTGTGCGTACTTAGAGGGAAATTTGGCTAAGTCCTATAGAGAAAACCTGCTAGAGACTAGCCAGTACAATGACCAAAGATGTCATAAACATGATAGGTTTTTCATATTTATAAGCATTTACACTAATTATGACATTGTATTTCTTAGCCTACAATATAGTAGATGTGATATAGCAAATACAATATCATATATGTGATATAGTAGATACAATATTGTGGTTGATATATTAGCTTACTAGTATAATTTTCATACTTTATAATATCTTCACAATTCACTAAAATATTATCCTTGAGTTGTACAAGATGGACAAGGTTCATTACAAACATTATGGGATGACCAAGACTAGAATGACCGGCATGACAAAATTTATTGAAGTAGATGTATTACAAATTGATAAAAAGACTAGACAAACATCAAAGTTTATAAAATTTTAGAAGTCTTTAAAAATACACTGATGATGAATCTTTATATTAGGTTATTATATTGGCACTTTTTTTATGCAAAAATTTTAAAGGATGAACTAAAATGTCTTCTCATCGATCCATGGATTTCTAGGTAGCAAACATGTAATGTTTAAGCTTGAATTTTTGTTTATACTATTAGTCCATGGGCATGTCCTTCCTTATTTCCTTATCTTGGGAATGACCTATTAATCTTAGGTATTCCTGTAAGCATTCTCTACAATCACAAAAGGATCAATGTTAGCTAAAAATCTTTCTAGATCATTAGTTAGCTAAAAATTTGAAAAGCTGAGCATTTAAGCTTAATTCAATTCTAAAATGATATTCCTAAGGCTTTATGATAACCAAAATCATCAATTTATTAAGTCATTTTAGCTACTTTTACTATTAGTTACCATAATGTTTGAAAATGGGAAGTTACAAAATTTCAAAAATCAAATCACATCCTTAGCCACCACAACAAATGAACTCAAATCTAGGAGTACATAAGATTTCAAATAATTAAAATCAAATGTGTAATTCATAATATATTACAAATACATCAAAATGTTTAAAATTATGAGGTTTTAAAATGGCCAAGAAATATTAAGCTTGGAAAAAATTTTAATATAAAGATGTTATAAATTGATCAAATTTGATGATAAGTAGACCAAAAATCATGCATAAATTTAGAGAAGATGTCCATAATATCCTTGAAGATATGTGGTTGTTCCAATGTCATGATTAACAAAAGTTATGCAAGTGGGTTCTTCCAAAAGCAAGCTCCTACCATGATACCCTTGCATAACCACTTCCATAGATGTCTGTGGGCATCCTAGAAGTTAAATGTAGATCATAACTTTTTTTTAGATGCACACAATCACCCTGGTTGGAATCCAATACTACACTATACAAAAACCATTAGGTACATAATTGTATGTAATAGTGAGGTAAATAATGAGATGAGAAGGGATTACAAAGATCATAATGTGAGATTCTATACCATGTCTAAAATAGGTTTTTATGTCATTTATGATTAAAATGACCATCATATCTATCCATCCAACTTTTAAACCAAGTCCATATCTTTAACAAGTGCATTGCATTACCTCATCCTAAACTTACTGCTCAACCACAACCATATAAAAACATCACAACTTAATAAAAGAAATAGAGAAGTACTTTTGATTAACTATTTATTTAACTATTAAAATTTGAAGAAAGTTGAATATTAGTTAGATGGGTATCTTTAGGAATGGGTAATATTTCTTTCTAGCCCTATAACCAATGTTAATCACACCAAAAAGCATCTTCAAGAATAGGTAACATGTCTTTCCAATGATATCCTAGAAATCAGTTTTCTTTTGTGAATTAATTAATTAGTATTTGTACTTTCTTTATTAGAGAACTACCTTGAGCCATGGATAACATGTCTTTCTAGTGACATGGTAAGGAAGTACTTATTTGAGAATGTGTTTCTATTAAAATTAAAAGATGAGCAATGACATAAACACATGGTGTAGTAAAACTCATAGAGGAAGTGCAAAGAATTAGCAAGTTCCATTAACTTCATGCTCTTTTCCATTTCTCCTTAGTTCTTCTTCTTCTTTTCTCGAAGCATAATGATCATGGGTTAATTTTAGTTTCATGTGAGAAGAACCATATTACTTACATGATACCTGCATGATAAAGACATCTTGTTCATAAAAATTGGAGGAATGGATTATATGGTCTTACTACTTTACACAATTATTTACCCAATATTCTTAATAACATAGGACAAAAAACCTAATACATAATGTTAAATTCTACATCATGACTAGCAACATTATTAATAAAAAAACATAGGAAATATCCATAAAATGAAAAGGAAATGACCTAAAAATAGAAAATTATAAAGAAATAAAATATAATAAGAAATCAAAAATATATTAAAAATTCAAAAAATTTGAAAAAAATAGGAAAATGTCAAAAATATATAAATGATAAAAAATTATTTTTTAAAAAGTAAACTGTTTGATTCTATCAAGGTGTTAAGTTAGATGATTATCTTCCCCAACTACGTTGGAGGGAGAAGATCCTAAAAAAGGAATGACCTTGACCTTGTGTTGAGGTGTTGTTGTTGATCTTGGTTACTTGAAAGCCCTTGAAGGATTTAACTTGATACATGTTAAATAGCATGTACTTAGTTGGGCTTCTTGGATGATAAATCTTCATGGCCCCAGAAGGAAAGTTTGAATGTATAATGTAATGTCCTTCCTACAATGTTTGAAACTTAGTTCATTATGGCACATGCATGGAATTCAAATAGAGAACTTTGTCTTCTATTTAACATTCAAATCTTCATATTAGGGCATCATGTCATTGCTTTTTATATGTTTTATGCACTTTGTTTATCATAAGGATTACCCTTTGATTTTCATCTAGCTCATTGAGTATCATCAATCTTTATTTTTGTGCTAAGTTGATGTCTAGGTTAAGATCACATGTAATTGTGAGTGCACATGGTTCAATTTGAATTGGAAGTTTGGGTAACTTTCTATATGCTAACTCATAGGAAGAGTAGCCTATAGGACGTTTTCATGTTTATGCTCTACCCCTAAGTGTTACATTAACTTTTGAAAGGTAAAACCTATAAAATGGATGTCATTATCAAATTTATTGATCTAATCATACCAAACCTATTTATTGACTATTATTGAAAGAATTGAACTACATTAGATAAAGTACAATCAATGATGACTATAGTTTTAGCCCATTTGGTATAATAGTTCACAAAAACTATAATGTAAGACTTTCCATTAGACATTGGGATGATGGACCTCATGAAGTCAATTCCTTAAATATTAAAAGGCTTTAGTCGTTAAATCCACTATTGAGTTTCTTTGATTTTGGTTTTTCTTTCTCCATCTTTTTTACATCATTTGCATGAATGGGAAAAGTGGTAGGAATCCATAAAGATCATAGGCCAAAAATATCCTACCATTAGGATTTTTATTAGTGTTCTTATTCCAACTTAATGGTCCTACAAGGACCCTTGTAAGAATCCTAAAGGACTTTTAGTTGATCTTCATTAGGTATGCACCATCATACCAAGCCATTTGCATAGATTTTAAAAAGTTTGCCCTCGATCTTGATGTAGTATTTAACTTGGTGAAGAAACTATTGTTTTCTTCTATCATCCCATTTCATAGGAATCTCCTATGTGAGTAGGTAGAAGAGGAATTCATCATACTAGTTTGTGATCCTTAGCATTGAGCCTTCATTCCCTTAACAAAAATAAGCTCATCTAGGAACTAATCATCTAAAGGCTCTTAATCAATCTTGTTATCCTATCTTAACCAAGATAAATGATCAAAAACCACATTCTCAATTTCCTTCCTATCCACCATTATCAAATGAAACTTCTATAGGATCACCAACCATGGTATAACATGAGGGATCACTATTGGCTTATTCATGAGAAAGTAAATTACACTATGATCACTATACATAAAAATCAATTATTCAAGCACATAGTGCCTAAATGTTTCAAGAGAATACACCATTGCCATTAGTTTCTTTTCTATTATAATGTAATTAAGTTTTCTACCTACAATGCTTCTACTTATACAATGGATGTAGTATGGATGTTTTTGATCATTCATCTATGTAAACACTAGTCCCAATACATAATTAGATGCATCTATTACAATATGGAAGGATTTAGACTAATCAAGTGCATGTAAGATTGGTGTTTCTATGAGCTTTTACTTTAAGTACTAGAATGATTGTTCTTGTTCTTGGTTTGATAATTTTTGACTATTTGAGGTTATCTAGTAATTCTTATGGTAACTAGTATATCCAAGAAATGACCTCACATCTAGTAATTCCTTGGATGATCCTTGCCTTCTTAGGCTCCACATTAGTACACTTTTTTAAAACTTATTATCCTAGGATAATGTCTTTATAAACCATCAAATGTCTCTTCTACCAACTAAGTTGTAGGTTTGTTTCCACATATTGTTTTGCTTTCTGCTCAAGATAGTTCAAAGCATGCTTAAAATTAGCATCATAGGTGAATTCATCCATGAATACATATATGCCACTACTAATTTACTACTAAAAGATGTTGAAGAATAATTATTGGAAAGTTGCAATAGCATTACACAAACCAAAAGGTATTTTTTTGTATGTAAACATTCCCTAGAAATTTATGAATGTTATTTTTGGCTAGTCATCTAGAGTAATTTGGATATGATTATAGCCACTATACCCATCTAGAAAAATGTAGTAGATGTGCCTTACAATTGTGTCTAACACTTGGTCCACAAATAACAATGAAAAATGATCTTTGAAAGTGACCATATTTAGAAACCTCAACTGTATATAGACTCTCCATTACCTCTTTTTCTTGGTACAATAACAAATGGGTTTACACACTCACTATCTACCATAAGGTAGATGAATCTAGCTTTAAGAAGTTTCACTATCTCCTTTTTAATAACTTGGTTTAGCTTTTGGTTCAACCTCCTTTGTGGCTATCTCTTGGGCTTCATAATACAATCTATGTAGATCTAATGCTAGCATATGTTTGGATCTATCCTTGTTATCTTATCATATGATTAAGCAAAGATTGTTGGCTATTTGTTGACTACTTTTAGTAACTTTTCTTTCTTCTTTTTAGTAAGGTGGGCATTGATAATTACCAGTTTCCTATTATTAAAGAATACATATTTCAAAGATGGTAGTAATGATTTGAAATTCAAGGGTTCCATTTCAAAAGTGCTAGCCACTTATAATTTTTCCCAATAAGTTTCTAATTCTTTTCTATGCTCATCTTCTAAGAGTTGGTACCTAATTTTCTCCGTCTCATTCATCTTATTTATATATGCGCTTGTAATGATCTTTGTTAATTCCATGCACATTGTAGAATTGAAGCTATTATCTGGAATTAACCACTATATGTCTTCCTATTTCTTCGATACTACATATATGCACCTTGAATATTGGTGGTTTTGGCACATATTCTACATGCTATGATATATGTACTTTTGATTGTCTATATTTTCTACATGAAATTACATCCTCTGTTACTAAACTTGATGCATGGAACTCTCTTCTTCTCTATTTTACCAAACTCATTTTTCATGGAGATTAATAGAGGTCTTTGTGGTTTTGGGAAAATGGAATGTATCATTCAAATCATGGTGTGATATGGTCATAAGTTCCGAAGAAGATTTTGAGTAGATTACTAAGAATTCTCATGTACATCATTGAATTCAATACATAGAAAAGATAATATAATACATATTATACAATTCAATTTTATGTAATGACACAGAGAGAAAAAATATTTCTAATTTTATGTTTTGTATTTTTTATGTATTTTATGGTTGTAAAGAACAAAATGATGATAAAACACATGCATCATAATTCCACTTCGGGATAGGGGAGATGCACATGCATGCACACACACACATATACACACATGTTTCCATTCCTCAAGGGACAAGTCCAATACTACATACACAAAATTTAATAAAAATGGCTCTTAGGCATAACCTCAATGACCTAACACCATGTCATATACTTGGGATATCCTTGGCAAGATTGAGTTGTTACAACTTATGAAAACAAGAATAAAATAAATATTTTTAGAATTTGAAGGCTTTATAATGTTTTTGATATTTTAATGTTCAAGGAATAAGTAGTGAAAAAACTAGTGGAAAACCATAATCTCTATTCACTATGCAAACATTGGACTCTTCATTACCTAATTGGTTCTAGGCTACATAGGGAAAGTAGCAATCTAATAGATTATAGTAACACTTGCAAAAGTGACAACTTAAAACATAAAAAATAGGAAAGGAATTTAACTTATCTAGGAGAGAAAGAGATTTTTACATAAAAAAATGTCATAAGCCAAAGAAATGACTAAGTAATAATTAATGATGTGTCAGAAATCTCCATGGGTATTTATAGTTTTCTTGTGAAAATGGAGAGGGTTCATTAGTGGCTAGACACCAATGAAGACTTGTGAAAGCCAAATCAACCACCCAAAGTTATACTATAGGTAAGGAGAATTAGGAAGAGCTAACCAAGAGGTGTGTTGTCATCCTTGCACTAATTGTGTAGGTATGCTAGTGTAGTGTAGTTAGTACACCATCCCTCATTTATCATGACCGATCACTTTTCTACCAAAAT
The DNA here is from genome assembly GCA_015680685.1 of Gnetum montanum. Taxonomy (NCBI): domain Eukaryota; kingdom Viridiplantae; phylum Streptophyta; class Gnetopsida; order Gnetales; family Gnetaceae; genus Gnetum; species Gnetum montanum. The sequence goes on from MNCI01011205.1 coordinate 77,612, forward strand.
AATGCTAAAACCCAAAGCCAGAATGAATTCAAAAAATTTGAATAAAATTAGAATCATGCTAAATGACTTGGAATTAGGAATTGAACCTAGAATATAACATGATGCACATAATACTTTCCCAAACCTAGGGCTTACAATCAGTATATAAACTACCACTAGATGCTTCATCATTCCTTGATGACTAGATAAAGCTAGAGCCATACCTTTAACATTCAAGATACACTAACTAGGACTAGACAGATGATAAAAATATGCAAAGGAATACAATTGTAAAAATACTTTGACACAAGACTCATTAGAAGACTACCACTTAAGAAGCGAGAGAGATCAAGATATGATGACTAGAAAGAAATGTTCCCTAGTATGCTTGTGAAATTGAAGACATCTCTTGTGTAATGGATGATATTTAGTATATCTTTTTTTATTTCTATTCACCTATAATTGTTGTGCATGTTTTTCACTTAGGAGCTTGGGACATGACTAGTTTACCTCCAAAATTTCCTTTCAAGGGAGGATCTTAGGTTTTGAATCGAGTGAGTGTTCTCTAAGTGATACTAAATGATGTTGTTCTCATGGAGTTAATGTACACTTACCAAGACACACTAGACTACAACAATGTAAAAAATCATGTAAAATACTTAAGCATTAAATCAACATTGAAAACACCATGCAAAAAAACAATGATAAGTACAATCCCCAAGGCCAACATAATGAACAACTTCATAGCCTAATGTCAAACAGATGCATGAGTTCAAAAAAGGAATAAAAATATAAATAATATGCTAAAAATATGTCTCTCTCATAGCTAAGTTATTAGACATCTAATATTGTATAACATAAACTAATGGCTTACATAGGAGAACACTAACATAACATTACAAATGTAAACATGGGAGGCAATAAATCGAAAAGAGTCTAAATATTTGTGACACCAACATCAAGTCAAATCAAGATAACCAAATATGTAGGCAAAAAATAAAATTTTAGGAGGATAGTCTTGGTTAAATCATTAGGCCCACTGACTCCTAAACACATACATGGAAGACCAACTAAATGTCTTATGTCATGTAACCATCATCACCCTAGGAGTTATGCTTGAGTTCACTTTCTCATAATGCCATGCCACCAAGGATTCATAGGTGAATCCTCTCTATAGCAATATTCTATCTTTCTTTCCTTTCTAAACTTTTTTGATGGGATACCTATGGGTTCCCAATAACCAGTGAGTCATTAGCATCCAACATAAGTCTATTCTCTTGGATGGCCAATCATATCCTTTTCTTTTCTTGGTCAACCTCTTACTACACATAACAATGGACAAGACATGAAATGGAATGAATAGAGAATGCATGATGGAAAAGAGGGGAAGAGAGTGTGGAATATTACTAAATCCTAGCTAATTATTCAATTAGCTTATAAATTACATGAGCATGTTCTACATGCTATGAGAGATCCACTACCATGTCCCATCATCATTACTTATCTACCTAGAAGGGATAGTTCCTAGATTTTCTTTCCATGTGTAAGGACATAAGTACTACCACTAATTCCATCTAGTCTTGATTGTTCTACAATCTAGCCCTTCATGAAATCAAACTAAGGAAACATATTGCAAAACATCTAGAAGTCAGGATTCCTATTTGGTTTTCTCGATCCATGCACATATGTATGGAAAGCTTCCTAAATTTTTCTCTATGTAGATCCATCTAGTGATCCTTTTGGTTGCCTTATTTCCAATAGAGATTATAACACCATGACCAAGAGGTTATGGAGATGGCCATGGTTTGGGTCAACAACTGAAAATTTTGATCACTAAAAATGAATGGATTTAGAAATTAGGTGGAAGTAGCAATTAACATTACAAAATTTTACTAAGGAAGATACTTCTAGGCCTTCATGGTGATGAGTATGTAGTAGGAGATTGTCGTGGAATATTACATTGGAATTCAAGTGATCTAGATAATGATTTAAACATGAAAGTATCTTACATGGTTATTAGTTCAATCACTTGCTTTGGCTAAGTTGATGAATTACATGATTAACCCATGATGGTAAAAGTAACAATTTGTGTGGGCTAATAAGTATGAGATTACATTGTCCTATTCATCATCCATTCTTCTCATCATCCTATTATATATACTCTCCTTTTTTCATCTTTTAATTTTTATGAGAAGAGGCTTTTTTATGTTGCATGAAGGTTATGAGAGAAAGTGGAGTGTTGGATCACTATCTAGAGTCTTTAACATGCATGATAGGAAAATTCATTCCTCACCACATGGTATGCGTAGGTTTACAAGATCATAAACCTCTTCTTATTAGGATGGCTAGGTAAGGTAACACATGAACCTTGATCCAATCACACTAATTACACTCATTTTATGGTTACAAGAACCCTCAATGGCATACCCTTTCCTTCCAATTATCAAATAGTTTTCTAGAAATTTGTGGTTCATACCTTAAGGAGTGGACCCATTACTTGCCCATGGTTCTAGTAGCATCAGCTTCAATAGCTCATACTGTGATTCCAAGCTTCTTGCTAAATCTAAACCTAGTTCACTAAAAATAAAAGAAAATAGGTAGATGAGTTTTTGCCATGTGTACATTCCATTAATTAAGGCTCCATTTTGGATCCATTTGGCACTCTTGCATCATCATTGCATTTGTAACTCACCCATTCAACATTGGCTTGTTGGGTGAGCCTTCATAAAGCACATTAATTCATTTTTCCATACATATATGAACACACTAAAAAATAGAAAATATCATGCATGATTGATCATTAAGATAAAAAATATAAAGAATATTAACTCAACAAATAAACTTTATTAGTACTCACAAGCAAAATAGTAAAATGGAACTGCAAAAATTCAAAATGCATGTAGGATTCTGCCCCATGATTAACCATGGCTATTACCTTATAGACCTATAAGTACATGGCACAAGATTATGTGTTAGGCATTCTCAAAGGGGAAATATATTCTATATAATGCTTTAGATATTTTCCATTAACCAAAAAGATTCTCTCTAGCTCATTAGGATGGTAGATATGGATTGCATCATACTGGTAACTAGTGTGAAAGATGTATGTTGCTTCCCATTGAAGTTAAAACTTATACAAATGTCCCAAGTGGAGTAGATTAAAATAAAGAACCTTATCATTAGGTTTTAAATCAAATTCTCTAGTGTGAACATCATGACAAACCTTGGCATAAAAATGTTCTAATTTATTATGCATCAAGGTAGTTCTGCCATTTTCATTGAGAAGGTTGAGGTTAATCAACTTCTCTTTTTAAGAAAAATCTAAGGTCATATCAAAATCTATTGACCTACCCAAGTTTTTCATCTTAAGATCAATGGAACATTGTGGAACCTATTCATAGACCAACTTAAATGGATTGTATCCCATTTGATCTTTCCATGCAATTTGATAGGCTTAGAGAGCATCATTAAGATTATTGATCCAATCTCATATGTACTTACTAACCATTTTCTTGAGTATTCTAACAATTTCATGGTTAGTAACTTTCACTTGGACATTTCCCTATGGATAATAAGGGGCAAATAACTTATGATTAACTCCATAAGACTCTAATAAACTCTAGAAAGCCTTACCAATAAAATGTGTCATTAATAGAGATCAAGATTCATGGACTTTGAAACTTGTGAAGCATATTGTTCTAGAGGAAGTTTGTTGTAGTGATAGATGAGTAGTCATTAATAGTGATAGCTTCCACCCACTCCATGTAATAATCAACACATATAATAATATATGCTTTACGAATAGAGGTAGGAGATATGGAACTGATGGAGTTAATTCCCCATACATCAAATGGTCCCAATGGTTGGATCTACTACTATGATCCTTCCATACATGAGAACATATCTTCCTTGTGTTGGTACATCTCACAGCAATGCATGAAGTGTTAAGCATCACAAAACATGGTGGAACAAAAATAGCCTACAAGCAAAAAATTTGTTACATTCCTCTTTCTAGCATAGTTTTCACCATAGATACCATGGTGTACATGAGACAAGATATCACCTTTGCAATCATTCAGATGACATCACCTTACTAGGCCATCAAGACATTGCTTGTAGAGATGCTCTTTGATAACCAAGTAAGATCATACCTAGTGCTAAAATCTCTCAATTTTATGTCTTTTCCATCTACAAGGAAGTTTCTACACCTCTAGGTAATTAAGAATTTCTATGTACAATAGACATTGACATTCACTTTTTAACTTGAAAATGATCTCAAAACATTGTCATTTGAAACTTCATTGAGAAACATACCTTCTCCCTTGTTGCTAATTTTTAATTGTGATAGATGATTTTCCATCACATTCTTACTACCTTGTAATCAATCATATGAAGGTCAAACTCTTGCAAGAGAACTAGCCATCACATCATATGAGGACTACATCTAGTTTATTCATGAAAAATCAAATGGTTCTATGATCAATATGAAATAAAAATTTTGCATCTTAGAACATAATGCCTAAATTTATGAAGTGCAAAAAAATGGCCATTATCTCACTTTTCATGGTGATATAGTATAACTAAGGTCCAACAATGCTTTAGCTTATACAGTGGATGTATTGTGGCCTCCTTTTTGCATCGAATTCCATTTGGATAGAACCCAATGTAAAATCAAAAGAATATTTTAGTATGTGAAATGGTTGAGTTAAATTGGAACTCTACAACATAATTGTTTGGGTTAGCCTTTTCTTCAAATAAGAAAAGGCATTTTCACAATCCTTGCATCATAAAAATAAAACATCTTTCTTCATGAGCTTAAATAAAGGCCCAGGTATTCTAGAATAATCTTTAATAAAAAATGATAATAACCAATGTGGCCTAATAAATATTATACCTCTTTAACTATCATAGGCATTTGTCTCATATTCTCAATTATGCAAATCTTGTCAAGATCAACTTTAATCCCCTTATTTAAAACTTTATGGCCAAGAACAATGCCCTCGGTCATCCTCCACTATCTTTTTTTCTAATTTAACTTAAATTTCACTTGGCCTTAGGGGCATAGAATAGCTTCAAGCCCATCCAAGGATTCCTAAAATGATTTTTCATAAGTAGAAATTTCACCCATGAAGACTTCTGGACTCTTGTTAATGTAATCTTGGAACACTAATATCACTACTCATTGGAACATGACTAGTGCATTGCATAATCCAAAGGGCATGCACTTGAAGGCAAAGGTCCCCCATGAATAGATAAAGATAGTTTTGGCTTGGTACTCTAATGCTGTATTGATTTGATTGTAACCAAAGTACCCATCAAGAAAGTTGTAGTACTCTTAGCTAGAGATATTATCCAATACCTAATCCACAAATAGAAATAAGAAATGTTTTTTTTTTAAATGGTAGCATTTAGTCACCTATAGTTAATACATACTTTTCATTCATTTCCATTCTTTGGTGTGACTACAATCAGACTAACCCACTTACTTTCAAATATAGGAGCAATGAAACCAACCCATAGAAGACAAAAAATTTTACTTTTCATCACATCCTATAATTTGGATTAAATCTATGTTGCAATATCTGCCAAAGTCTGACACTTGAGTCCATATTTATATGATGTTGATAGATTGAAGGGCCAATTCTAAAGTTTATCATGCGATCACATTTTTAAATTTATCCTTTTGGATTATCATCAAAACGGAATTCATGATGACAAGATTACTATCCATAAGGAACAAATACTCCAAACCTTTTGGAAGTGGCTTGAGTTGGGATAAATCAAGAGTGCCCTAGAATTTAGGATTGTATTACATTACTACATCTACCTTCATTGTATTCTTCCTTTTTGAACTAGATGATTCACCATCAAATAGGACAAGAGCATTGATTGGTATCTCATAGACCTAATGTGTACCTTCATGGACCAAAAATTCTTCAAGATAATTTATATCTTTAATGACATAAAGACACTCTGTGATACAACAATTGCAACTATCCTTGCCATAAGATTCGAAAGGATTTCATGAGATCCTCTTGTAGCATGTCTTTACAATTGCATGCTTTATACCAATTTCAAGATGGAGGCCTTAAGAAGCTAAATCAATGGTGCTCAGCCTATCTCTTTCCATGATAACAAGAAAGTTATCTCCCATCCTATTTTCTAATTTGATTATCATGTAATTAATAGGGTACAATAGATATTGGAACGATATCAATCAACCTATCACAACTTTTCTCCTAGAGATAGAGAATAGATTTGAAAAAAATAAAAAGGATAAGAAGACTCTCCTCTTTTAGTGTTTGATTAGAAAAATTTACAAAAGGGAAGGGATCACCTATTATGCTAATGATGTTCTACAAATAGCACCCACTACATCTTGGTAGGAAATAATAAAGGATAAGCCTCCACTTATGTTTTAAGAAGAAGTTCTACTAACAAACATTAAAGTAGAGGTAGAAGCCAAAACTACCAATGCTAGAGAAGGACTAGGTACACCAGATGTGGATCAAATTAGATGTGGATCAAAAAAGAAAACCCTAGAGGAAGGATTAATAGGGTAACATAAAAATCTTAGTTTATTTTAATATTAATTATAGCAAAAAAAAATGTATCAATCAATAGAATAAAGTCTAGTAATCTCTTAAACAATGATGAATCAAATAATTATTATGATTGTTCATGGATTACTTAAACCTTTAATCAATGTTAATGATGAAATGCATAAAAAAATATAAATCCAAAAGTAAAACCATAGAAAGAACATGCTATATTTATAGTGATTCAACTTTGCCTACTCCACTTTCATGGATGCAATAGCCTTTTCTTTTCCTAGTTTTATTCTCCGTCAAACAAATTCTTCAACACTAGTTTATGAGTTATCAATCTCTCATTAACACTAGTTTACAAGCTATGAGCATCCCTCTTGCAAGCTTTAGAGTGAATCCTCACTCACTAATAAGGAAAAAGGTTTTTAACAAGGTTTGTATGATTTACAAAAATCTTGATAGATTAAATTCATCCATATGTGGCACAAAAATCAAGAAAAGGAAAATGAGGGAATATTCATGGAAATTATAGAAAATATCCACTCATGGATTAACAAGCCCTTTTTACAAAATACTATAAAGGATATGGCTAAAGATGAATAGGCTCTCACTTATTTTCATTCTTTGACTTACTAAATCATGATCAGATGATGCTTTATTATCCTTTCATTATGAATGGTTGTGTAATAGCTATGTTAGTAAATTTCCAAAAATATTTTTTTTCCAATGATCCTTTGATAGGTCAACCTATGTCTGGCTTGGTCAACCAAAGGGTTTGATAGGTTGATCTATCAAATGTATGTTCTACTTAATATCTACTTTTTACCTATGTTCTAACTTTCTATCTTGAATGAGGTTGGTCAACCTATCTCAAGATCAATCAACCTAAGAAGTGTGTATTTTCTTACTATCAAGATAGTTGACATAAGATAAGGTCAGCTAACCTAATGATTACACATTTTTCTTTGAACTATCTTCTACCTACAATTTGGGAAGGTTGACCTATAAGTCTAATATGTCAACCTCTAAGCGGAAAGGCCAATTAAACAAGTGTATAACTTTCATTTCTCCTTTTCTAGTCTATTAATAAGTCATTCAACCTATTGAGGGATTGGTCACCAAAAAATGCTTTCTTTTAAAGCAAGCTTTGAGCATGAACAATTGATTTTGGATTGCTATGATCATAATTTTTTATTATTTCAAATGTTGGATTTTAACGAATAATCTCTACCTTTTTGGACATGACAAAACCACTAATCTGAAGACANAAATAATCTCTACCTTTTTGGACATGACAAAACCACTAATCTGAAGACAAAGAAATACGCAAGAGCACCTTGACTCAACTTAGGATCCTCTTAAGCTTATGACTCCCAAAAGTAAAGTGCAATGTAAGAAACTAAATGGCAATCATACTAAGCACTAAAATAGAAATCAAATTGAAATGTATCATCATGCACAAAAAACAAGTAAAATGTTATTGTTGCACTAAGCATACATGATAATCAAATTATTTACTAATTAAAACTATGAATCATATTAATCAAAGCACTAATATGTTAATCAAGACATATTAAAATGTCAAATAAGTTGCAATAAAATGTTCTCCTCCATCCCCCCACCCCTTCCCCCTCTCTCTTATCATTTTAAATCTACAATAAACAAAGCCTATCAAGGTACCAAATGGGTCTTGTAGAGAGGATGAGTATATACAAAGTAGAACAATGGAGACACAATAACAAAAATTATTAAAATTTTAGAACTACAAGAAAGATATATGCTTAAAGTTAAAAAATTGAACATTATAATCTAAATAAGAAAAATAAATAGCAAGAGAACAATATATAGAAAATAAGGGATTGGTAAATATATAAAGTGCTAAATAAATCAATGAAGACCCTACAAGCATATAATATAGCATATAAACAATATAGGAAATATCCTCTTCCAACCAAAAAAAACACTTGCAAAGATCTTAATGAAAAACCATCATATAGGAAATTAAATGCAATGAATTAAACTAATCATTATTAGGTGATGAGTTGTGATATCGCGTACATGCTATCATGGCCTAACTCATTGCCTATAAATAAGAGGGGGGTGCACTTGGTTTGCATAGTTAGTCTTAGTCCCTTACCCAAACTCTTGTCATTTTCCTTTTCCAAAGATAGAATTATTTTTGAGTGCCCATAGTAGAAGTCATAAAGTGATCAAATCTTTATTTGAGCATTGTGAACCTGAGCACACCTTGTGTACAACAATAAAGATGAACTTTGTGATAAACCTTGCAGCATTTAGAATAGATTAATTAATGTTAATTACTGTTACTTAATGTTTTCCTTAGTTAATTAATGTTCTCTCTATCACCAATAACTCTCCTAAGTAAGCACACTCAGTACGATCACTTTGAGCATGCGTGTAACATGTGGTAACCTAGTAATGATTAGTGTTTGGTAATCCCCGTAGTGTTGCACTGGTTTAGGATGTGTATGGCAAGTGAGAATGGATGCTGATGTTAAGACTAGTTAAAGCATAGTTAAGTAGTCAAATTAAAATTAGTTACTTACTTATATCTCTCCTCTGTTTGTAGCACTAAGACATAAAAACATAAAAAACTATAAAAATTGTGTACCTCAAGTCTACTTAACCATACAATAGTGCTATACAAGTAAGCTTGGGAAGAAAATGATTGATCAACCCATCCTTGTTCCATAAAGACACGTAAGCACTTAGTCCTTGGAATTCAACCAGATTGTGCATGTACGCTCACATTCGTATGGTTAAGCTTAGGGATACCTCACCTCTCATCATTGGCACCGTTGCTGGGGACTTTGTTGTTTGTATGCTAATTAGAACTTAGAAAATCTTTCACACCATTGGAATGAACCCTTAAGGTTGGTTGTCTTACAATTGTGAAAAGGAAGAATATTACACACCGAATAGACAATCATGTCTTCATTTTCTTACAAAAGTGTTTCACCACCTAGGTCCAATACAAGGAAAAATCGGAGGCATAGTACACATGATAATCTACCAATCCCTCAACAATTTTGTGTGGTATATGTTCATCCCAATGAATATGTACTGAACTTTACCTTTAGACTCCACTAGGATGAATAATTGTGTTGGTGAGGTTTAGAAGGTATCATAGTGTTACCTCCTAATCACTCTATCTGAAGCATGCTTCTTCGTGATCTCACATGAATTGGCATGCAACACTTACAGGTAGAGTACATTGTGCATGATCATGACTTGAGAGTATCAACCCATGGAGGCACAACGTCAAAGGGATTTACAACATGAAAGATGTCATGAATCCATGAAGGGAAAGTTCTCGTAGAATGTCCCACATCTCCTAAGTTAAAATGACAGTGGTGGACATACCTCAGGAGGTTTCCCACAAAATGATGTTCCTCCCGTTAACTTTGGTTAAAGGGTTATGTATCAAAACCTTCATTCAACCATCCATAACCCAAGTTTTGGTACCAATGGACAAAAAGGGTCCAAGAAAGGAACACAAATGCATGACAAATATGGACATGCTGATCGTAACCGCAAGTGAGGCTATGACCACTGAAGAGAAGGAAGCATGCACCATCATGGTGATGGTCCTCCTTCTTCTTCACCTTCATCATCTTCTTCACCCTCTCCTTCAAGATCTAGATGTAGTCATAAGGAAAAAAGACCATGAGGATAATAGTAAGCAGAACAAATATCACAAATGAAATAGTCAAGAAAGGGGATGAGGGCATTCTGGAGAATCATAGCATGGAAGAAGGGAGAGTAGGGAACAACATAGGCATCATAGATTCCACAGACAATATGATCACAATGAACCCATCCTTGCTACTCGAAGTATGTTAGTCATAACTGAGGCTGTTAGGATCCCAACAAGGCACTGAAAGGATAGTAGGATTAAGAAATTAGACATGAACAATATTCCATGATTTGAAGGGGGATACAATGCTGATTTTGCAAATCATCTACAAGCATTTCATGATCCATGTGCCTTACAAAACATAGAAAATGAATGGAAAAAATTAAATTTGTTTCCACATATGCTAATCAAAGAAACAGAAAGGTGGCATTGGTCCTTAGAACTAAAATTCATTCATGGGTGGAGTACCACGTTAGAATTGTTCAATGATAAGTACCGAATGTACTCCCAAGTGTCTAACATGCGAAAGAAAATCCAAAGCTAGAAACAAGGAGGACATGAACCCTTGGATGCTACCATGGGCCAATATTATGCACTGTTACATCATTGTCCCGACCATGGTTATTTGCAGAGGGATCAACTATGTTGTCTCGTAGATGGTCTTAGAGATAAAATGCAAAGAACCCTTGGGACTTATGCCCAAGGAAGACTATCTAAGCTTAGGACCCATCAAGTACAAAGATTATTAGAGAAAGTTTCTAAAGAGGAAGGTGACTTACAGAAAAGAGAGAGTCTGGAAGAATATAAAAGAGATCCTTCCCTCTGAAAGAAGGGATTGAGATTTTATGAGGATGAAGAAGAGTTTCCACTCAAAGAGATGGTGAATAGGAAAAATTTGCCTAATCAAAAACTTGCATTGGAAGTATTGGCAAAGGTGGACCACATGTGGGATTCCCTAGATGATAAATTTCAAACTATTCTCAAAGTAGTAGAGGAGTCTAGAGAGCAAGGTAGTGAATAGGAAAAGAAAGAAAAGAGAGAAGCAGACTATGCACGTAACAAGGGCAAGGAAAAAATTTCCATCATCGAAGAGGCTATGGATTTGGATATAGACAATGATAGTGGATGAGAGATATGCCAATATGACCATCCTAAGGGATGCTGCCCTATAATCTCATATCTGTAGGAGTCTGGGAAGTATGCACTCAACCCATGATTAAACAAAAGGCAAACACCTGGAAGCTTACCTTATCCTCAAGGTAACCCAAGGAAGTTTTAGCAACCCTTAACATATTATCGAAGTGGAACTCTATCATAACCAATTAAGCAGTATCAATAATGGCAATATGCACAATCATGGGAAATGTCACCACCATGGAAATGGTATCCTTACTAGCAACCTAACCCATATGAATATTACATGTAGCAACTAATCTCTTCACGTGACTCTACTGGTCATGTCACTCCTCAGCCCCACTACCAAGCCCATGAGTATTATAGGAATCCTTCTCCTAGAGGTGATGTTCAACAAACATATCATCCTTCTCATCGGGTCACATCTCTTCCACCCATATCTCCATTACCACCTACTTTAGCTATGCAGGTTGAACTCCCTGCCCAACTACAACAACATAATGCTACAAGGGCTATTAACTCTCAATATACTGCTGGCTCTAACAATCACATGAAGAAAAGACCTTACTTCAAAACCAACAGTCTAACTAAGCCCTTGTAACCACAACTGGCTAATCCTTTAGAAGCCTCATTACCAATCAAAACTTCAAAGCTCCCTTTAGGCCAAACATCGTGTGCAATGCATATGGTCATGTTAACTCATGCCATCACCGATTGGATTAAGGTCAACCATATTCCTAGGAAATTTTCTAATCCTAGAAGTCCTCTTATATATTTACAAATCACTGGGAATGAACTATGCAAGGCTCTTTTGGATTCATGTTTTAGTGTCAACCTAATCTCTCAAGAAATGTACAAAGCCTAGAACCTACCTCCACTAAAAAAGAGTAACATTCATTTAGAGTTGGCCAACTAGTCCATCACTATCCCATTAAGGCTAGTGGAGGACATCATTACCACTATTTGTGGGTGGTCGTATTTAGCTAGCTTCCTAGTGATTCAAGTAAACAACAATAAGGGGGACTTCTCAATCATAATGTGAAGAGCATGACTAAGCATAGTTGACACATGCCTAGGAACTCATGATCTTTTCCTAGAAATATCCAAGGAAAATACATTTGGAAAGATCAAGAAGAAAAAAGTTCCATGCATCACATATAGTGACATAGGGTGTAATTGCATGCAAAAGTTATGGTCCGTGCAATGTTTAACATTGCCTGCATGCAATTAGTATGCACAAGTGAGTAATATACAAAGATTCCTATATGCAGTAGCCACAAGACAAGAAGGCACCTAGTGGCTGATAGCTAATCAAGAGACCAATTCAACTATATGCATGAAACCAACTGAGGGTTTGACTTGCACTTACATTGATAGCATAGACACATTAAAGTAAGTCCATTTCCAACTTCCAAGTCTCAACATTAAAAATATCAATTGGGGGAAGTTAGAAATCCCTAATAAGTTTAAGTAGGAGCCCCTTGAGTTAAAACCATTTCCCACTGGTATGGAACACACGTTTCTCAAGAATGAAAAATTGGTAATTATCAATGCAAAGCTCGCTCCTCAAAAGAAAGAGATACTGTTGAAGGTGATAAAAAAATGGTTGAAAGCGATCAGTTGGTCATATCTTGAATTAACTAGAATATATCCTAGGATATGCTAACACAAAATTTACACCGACCCCTCCATGAAGCCTTGACAACAACCGTAGAGGCAACTTAACCCAAAGCTTAAGCAAGTGGTTAAGGAAGAAATCAAATAGTTTCTAAAAGCTAGGTTTATGTACCCCATTGTTGAAAGTGAATGGGTTAGTCCCTTAGTTATTGTGCCTAAAAGGGAGGTAAATGAAGGGTATGCATAGATTTTAGGCTACTAAATATGGCAACATTCAAACACCACTTTCCGTTGCCATTCGTCGACCAAGTCTTAGACACCATTGCAGGGCATCACTACTATAGTTTTCTGGATGGGTATAGTGGGTACAACCAAATATAAATAGCCCCAGAAGACCAAGCCAAGAGTATGTTCCCCAGTACTTGGGGAACATTTGCATACAAAAATATGTCAATTGTCTTGTGTAGTGCCCCTACAACATTTCAATAATTAGTTCTAAGCATATTCCAGTAGCAGATAGGAAATTTTGTGGAAGTCTTCATGGATGACTTCTCCACTTATGGAGTGAACTTTGATCAAGCCTTAAACCAATTAGAGAAAGTACTAAAGTAATGTGTAGAGACCAATTTAAGGCTCAACTGGAAAAAATCCATTTAATGGTCCAATAAGGTGTAGTGTTAGGGCATAAGATCTCACAAATAGAGATAAAGGTAGACCCTAAAAAGATCAAAGTTATCTAAGGAATTACTCGACAACCTGAAACTATAAAAGATATTTGGTCATTCCGTGGACACATTGGTTACTACAGACACTTTATTCAAAACTTTTTTAAGGTTGTAAAACCATTGGTTGAACTAATAAAAAAGGACATAACTTTCGAATGGATCAAGAAATGCGAACTAGCTTTCCAAACTTTAAAATAGAAGCTCGTAGAAACACCATTCTACAAGCTCATGACTGGTCCAGATCATTTCACATAATGACTGATGTGTCCAACTATGCTTTAGGAGCTTTACTTACATAGTTAGATAACCAAAAACATCCTTATTACATCCACTGTGCAAGTAGGAGTATTGCTGGTGCACAACTCAACTACACTACAATAGAGAAAGAATTAATGGTTGTAGTGTTTGCACTAGAAAAATTTAGGCACTATGGTTTGGACTATAAGGTATCGGTGCACACAGATCATAGTGCGATAAGGTTCCTAATGAATAAACCAATGGTGAGCCCTCACATCATACGATGACTTGCAATCTTACAAGAGTTCGATCTTATAATGATTGATTGAAAAGGCACTGAGAACATAGTTGCTAATCATTTATCTTGATTACGATGGGATAAGAAATAGAATGAGTATAAAATTTTGATCATTTTCCTGATGAACGCCTCTTTGCAGGTGTAGTAACTAACCAATTGACCATGGAAACAAACTTTTATAGTAGTATTCTCACCTATCTCCTTACACAAGAAACACCACAAGATATAAACGTTAAAAAGAAACAATAGTTTCTTCATGAAGCCAAGTATTTTATGGAGATCAATGGGCAACTTTATAAAGTATGTCCTGATGGCTTAGTTCAATGATACGTTCTTGATATAGATCAACTGCGAGTTCTCCAAGACGCTCATGAGGGTCATTGTGGGGGTCATTATGCTTAGAGATGAACAGCCCTTAAAATCCTGCTTGTAGGATATTCTTAGCCTACATTGTTTCAGGATGCTCATCATTTCATCCAATCTTGTGAGAACTGTCAACATGATGGGGGAATGACTACTAGAATGGAGAGTCTACAATAATGGATTCAACCTTTAGAACCCTTTGACATATGGGGAATTAATTTTATAAGGCCCATTATCCCAACATCCAATGGGAAAGCTTACATCATTGTTGCTATTGACTACTTTACAAAATGGGTAGAAGCAGCCATAGTTAAGGATTGTACATCATCTATAACTACACGATTTGTTCAACAACAAGTCGTAAACAGGTTTGGTGTGTCATGTGTACTTATTTCAGACAATGGTACACACTTCACAGGTGTGACTTTTTGAAAATTTATGCAACGCTTAGGGTTTGAACATAAATTGACTACACGATACCACCCTCAAGAAAATGGTCAAGTTGAGGTCACCAATAGAGAGATTACAAAGATATTAAAAATAAAGATTAGAAAGTATATGTAGGATTGGACCACCAAATTGAACAATGCTCTTTGAGCATACCACTCCACATGAAAACTCCCTATAGGCTACTCTCCCTATGAGTTAGTGTATAGTAAATTACCAACACTTCCTATTCAGGATGAACTCCATACACTATCTATGGCTTGTGATCTCAACCTTGACCTTGATATACTATAAAAAGAATGATTAATGACCCGTAACTTGCTATATGAGAACTGATTAGCCACCCTGTCATCTAACAAATTGCAGAAGGCCTTCAATAAATGATGTCATGACCTAAAAATTAGGAAAGTCAAATATCAACCAAGAGATAAGGTTCTGTACTAGAATCCTACACACATACCACAATGCACTAAATTTCAAACATTGTGGAAAGGAACTTATATTATTCATGCAACTTTTCCTTTAGGGGCAATGATGATTTACAAACCTGAGAGCTTGGATAAGAAATTTTTGGTCCACATCCAACAAACCAAACTTTTTCATGAGCTTAGAATAGCCAATACCAATATTACCTCTATTGGTGGACAACCATGCTCATTATTTTGGATCTCCTCCTTCCAACTCAGTCGTGGGGGAGATGGCCACCAATGCTAACCATTTTAAGCCCTTAGCTCTTTTTATATTTTTGTTTTGCACCTTTTTATTTTGCACATTTTTCAAATTTACTTATTTTTTTTTACACCATCATTCATATTTTTTCCTATTTCTTTGTTTAATTTACTTTCATTCATCATACAATAAGTGCTCATGATGGTGGATTGTACTATAATGGTGTTGATTGTTAATGTTGGATTTTTACCTTTGATTTTCAATGTTGATACTATGATATGGTTCTTTTGATAAAACAGGTAATGAGTCCACATCGCCCATTCACTTGTTCAACTCTATGGTCTCCCTTGGTTTTGGAATTGTACTATCCCATTTTCTAAATAAACTATTAATGAATTGATGGCTTGGTATTTTTCAAACTGAGGAAGGACTTAATGGATGAAAAGGATGTGACTTCCAGGAAATTCAATGCACATGTGTTGGCTATTCTTTTGGGTGCTTGGATGCTTTTAATGGGTTTTCTACCATTCTACCATTGATCAAATAACAAGAAGCTAAGTGAATGAAAATAATTCTTTGCATGGTGTGGTTTTTATGCAAAAAAACCACAAAAAAAAGTGAATTCAAAGCACACCCCTTAAACATAATAAAGAAATTTGGGCTACAAGCACTAGTTATGGCACTGGAAAGACATGTTACCCATGCTTGAAGGTTTCCTCTAACTAAGGCCCTTTCTTGATTCCTACTTCTCCATTTCACTCTCCTCGGAACGATGGTGACTCTTTGGGGAAGCATTCTTGTTGCTTCAAGAGGATGGATTGGCCAACTGTACTAATGTGAGGTCATTAAGTATAGTTGGTTTTATTCTAGATTTGGAATGAGCTCTACTTAGTCACATTAACCATAAAATACACAAGAGACTTTACACAACCTTGCTCTTGGAATTCCGTAACATTTTCTACTCTCCATCTTTCTTTGTATTCCCCACCTCATTATTGGTTTTATGATTAGTCTATATCCTGATTGGTGCATTATTATTTTTTGGTAAATCTTTGTGGGTCAATTTTTAACTCTTGATTCCAAATGACATTCCTAGAGCCTATGAACTCTTTGGTTTGTGGGTTTGTTAGGGCATAAAGGGCATGAGCCTACTTTGGGGAGGATCCACTAACATTCCTTTCTGGTGCAATTGTTAAATTCTTCTTCTTAAACATTTTTTGCAATCAGCAATTTTTCATTTCATCCCCTTCTATAACATCCATTTAATTGGCATTGTCGTTGATATTTTTTCCCATTTTTCTTGTTCCCTATACTTTTTCACCCTACTACTACTGGAGGTTTGCTCTTAGTCGTGGGGGCCCTGTCACAAACTTTTCCATTCTACTACTTGTATTACCCCTACACCTTGGGTAGTTATTTGTGATAAACCTCTAACCCAATTTCTGCCATAACCACAACCCATTCAATGCAATTTATATCGAGGTAAGGTATTAACTGCATTATGGTTTACTTATCCTTGCTCATTCGTGACTGTGTTGTGTGTGCAGATGGCAAGTACACAAACTACGAACTGGGATAGGAGGAAGCACTCAGGATGGACTGGAGCTAGAGCATTTACGCCAGGAACAAGTTTGATCATGTGGCTATGGATAAAAAATGGAAGGCACAATCACAACGTTGGAAACAACGCACCTCATTTTCTTTACTCTCTCTTCAAGCTGTCGGATGAGGGTCTGGATGTCATCTATGTATAGTTTTAACCACAAAGGGCATGAACACCAATGTTGTAATATGTTTGTCGATCCATTCACTAGGCACTTTGAGTCTATTATTCCCTATCATTGTCAATTCTCATTCAATCAATAATCCCATACCTTCCCAATATTTTGTAATGAACTTGACGACGAGTCTTCATTCAGTCGTGGGGGTATGATGAGTCACAATATTGCGTATGCAATATCAGAGCCTTCCATGCGATATCACGTACGCAATATCATAGCTTGCCTCATTGCCTATAAATAAGAGGCAAGCACACTTGATTTGCATATTTAGTCTTAGTCCCTTACCCAAACTCTTGCCTTTTTTCCTTTCTAGAGATAGAATTATTTTTGACTGCCCGCAGTAGGAGTCATAAAGTGAATAGATCTTTATTCAAGCATTGTGTACCTGAGCACACCTTATGTACAACAATAAAGATGAACTTTGTAATAAACCTTACAACATTTAGTAGATTAATTAATGTTAATTACTATTACTTAATGCTTTTCTTAGTTAGTTAATGTTCTCTCTCTCACCCTACAACTCTCCTAAGTAAGCACACTCAATACGATCACTTTGAGCATGGGTGTAACATGTGATAACCTAGTGATGATTAGCATTTGATAATCCCAGTAGTGTTGCACTGGTTCAAGATATGTATGGTAAGTGAGAACGGATGCTGGTGTTAGGACTAGTTAAAGCATAGTTAAGTAGTTAAATTAAAATTAGTTACTTAGTTATCTCTCTCCTTCCTTTGTAGCACTAGGACATAAAAACATAAAAATTATAAAAATCATGTACCTCAAGTTTACTTAACCATACAATAGTGCTATATAAGTAAGCTTGGGAAGATAATGATTGATCAACCCATCCTTGTTCCACAAAGGCATGTAAGCACTTAGTCCTTGGAATTTGACTAGATCATGCATGTACGCTCATATTCGTATGGTTAAGCATAGGGATACCTCGCCACTCATCATTAGGCAACAAAATATAGTTAAGCATAGTAGTAATATATTAAGAAAAACTTAAAGTCAAATACAAGCCTCCACAAATTTAAATATATTCAATCTATCATAAGTTCCCAAAGCATATCCCAAAACTAATAAATTAGGGCTTTTTTAAGAGAAGATAATAAAGATAGATAGAGACATAAGAAGGAACCAAAAATGAGGTAGGAGAACATAGGATGTACTAATCACTTCTCCTCCTCCTCATATTTAGATGCTATAATACTACTTAGACTAGCCTAGTCCTCCTCATTAGAGCTCTTAGAATTAGTTGTTGTAGTTTCAACATCTTCACTACTTTCATCAATCTCTAACAAAACTTCCATACTTGCACTAAACTCAAAATTAGGCATAATACCTATTTTCTTTAACTTTTTTTTTCTCTTTTCACAACAAAGGTGTTTTACTAACATTTATTTTGTGGCATTCATTGCTTGGACCATCTTACTCTGAAGTGGTTTTTCAACTTCTTTATTGTTCTTCTTTTTGGAGGTCAATGCTGGTACATGCTCTACTAAACCTCTCAAATTCATGTTCCAAAGAGTGCCACCATCATAGAACTAAGATTTTAGTTCTTTAGCCTTGCTATCAAGAAATGAAACATATGCATATTAAATCAAAGTGGCAACCAAGGCTACAAATAATAAGTTGATATGTTTGTGCTTTGCAACATGTAAAATAAAGATTTGAAAAGTATAGTGTAGTCCATTAAGCCCTCTCTTAATCACCATGTAGAACATAACGAAAAGAACCACCATCAAGACTTCATCATAATGCTTACTCTTGGGCAAAAAATTCATCATTAAAATTCTACCTCTCAAATGTAACTTAGTCTTTAAATCCCTAATCTTGATACTGTAAAGCTAGTTGAAATCTCAACCATAGAGGAGTTTCATCATCTTAACTTTGTCCACATAGTTAGCTAGACTAGAGTTGTATTGGAAAACTTGGAAAGCCCTCTAGTATGCATGTCCAAAAACTAACTAATTTTCTTTGTAGTGATGGTGAGGTGATGACCAAATACAAATCTAGTAAACCTGCTATCATTATCCATCTTCATGTTGTAGTAGAATGGATAGATAAGAGGAAGATACATAGTTCCATGAAAATGTAACAAGGAGCCCCAAGCCACTTGATTGAAGAAATGCTCAAAATCAAAGAACTTTTTAAAAATTATCTTTCTTTTAGAGACCATTATCCTTGAGTTAATTTTTGATAATTTCTCTTTATTATCATCAGATGAAATTAGCTACGCTTCTTCTTACTTACTTTTAGACTCCACTATCTACTAACATCCTCTCTTAGAACAAGGCACCATCAAGTAAGATGCCATTATAAGAAGTAATGGAGGAAGACCAATAGCACAACATAATGGAAAAGATGGAGGATGACCAAAGGACAAAGTAAGAATGAGCAGAAAAAGATAGAAGAGATCCTTTTTTAAAACCAATTTGAACATGAGTTGATTGACTTATTAGTTTGGTTGGTCAACTAATTTGGAGGGTTCTAAAAAAGCTCAAAAATGAAAAACTTTAAAAATCACACAATAAAGGTTGAACTATTTTTCAACTTGGTCAACTAATAATAAGTCTAGTAAATTAGGTACTAAAGCAATCAATCACAAGACTATATCATTAGATGAAAAAAATTAAGAAAATAGACCATAAGAAAAATGCAACTTTATGGTAGATGAACTCATTTTAAAATGCCACAATGTCATTCTATTAGAATAACTAAACAACCTACCTAATAATAAATCCACAATCCACCTAGTATAGGTTGGGGTACTTGCATACCTTATTAGTTGAGGTAAGGGCCAAGACCCAAATTTTACTTGATGCTATTGAGTTGTGATGTTGGCCAATGTTTTATCATAATATCTATGAGTTTCTCTTCTATATGAATATAATCCAAAGATATTATCTTCTTTTTCACTTGTTCTTAAATGAAGTGATGCCTAATTTCGATGTGCATAGTACGTGAATGCTAAAATAGATTTTCGCAATATTTATGATACTTTTATTATCACAAAACATGGTCAAGATCTTAAGTCATATTCCATAGTCTTAAAGTATTTGATTCATCCATACGAACTAAACACAACAACTCCTAGTCATAATGCATTCTACCTTTGCAATGGAGATGGATGATAAACTCTACTTGTTGCTTATCCAATTGAATTCAACCTTGTAGTAAAATGTGTTGAAATATGTGAGGATTCCAATTCCCAATTCTTTCCATCTAATGAAAGAAAGAAAATAATACCAAAAATATTGATGGTTAACTAAATTCAAAATAGGCTTAGAAACTTGTTATAGAGAGAGTTTTAAAGAGATAGTAAAATGAGGCACAAATACCAAAATATTATATGTGGTAGATATGATGAAACAAAATATCTACATGCAACAATTCTAATATCCATGAGAGCACTAATTAACAAATTAAGAATGGGATCACATCATTTATATGAGACTTTCTACATAGATACTTAAAAAAATTATCCCATTCAATAATAAACTAATGCACATGATGTCGTAACCCACAATTGATAACATGAAACAATTATCTAGGTATAAGTAATAATATATATCCAAATAATACATGCATTGCCCAAATGTTTATCCCAAAAAACATTGAAACAACACCTAATAATCTTCTAGGTTTCATAGAAATGAGCAATAATGTTCATGTATCAACATCTAGATAAAGGAACCGTAAATGTAAACAATACCATGTCATGTTATAACCAAGTACATAGTCATACAAAAGTTACATGAACACTAAAATGAATACTCCTTAGCTTTCGTATTCTAAATTTTTATTTTTAATATATATATATAGGGGTTCAATACCCATACAAAAGTTACATAAATACTGAAATCAATACTAAAAATTTCTTCATCTAATCACCTTTATACCTAATCCTAGATTGCTAAACCTTAGGATGCATATCATCTGAGACTTCATAATTGTCAGTGATACCTAAAAACATAAAATAGGGTTAGTACACTTGAGTATGTAATATTCTTAAGCATATCCCTAGTACAACTTGTATAAAAAGTTACATGGACTTGGGTAAGCCACTAATGAAGAAAAAGAAACATATCCCTAGCATAATAGAAGCAAACTATTGTTCTTTCAAAGATAGTAGGTCATGCAAGTCCATGCTTGTTATCTATGTAGCATGACTATGTTAGTAAAATAAAATAAAATAAAATAAAATATTAAAATATAAAATTACTAGGAAAATGAAATAATATGCAACGTTCATAATAGAAACTATTAGCCTATTAACCCCTTCATTGTAAAAATAGTTACACATGGCATAGCTATAAAACTTAACATAATCATGTACACGTGATAAATTCTGGAGACCATCTCAATCATGCTATATAGAAATCAATTAGGAAAAATACTTAGTATAGAATACTTTATCAATAAAACAAAAGATCACCATCTAAACACATAAATAAAATTATGATATACTTGGACTAAGCAATTAAGATCCTCAATGTTAAATTATAAGTGGTAGAAGATGAACCACGTGTATTACTAAAATGTTAGATTGGAAGTGGCTAAAGACGAACCATATGTATTATTGGAAGCGGTTAAATATGAACCATATGTATGTTGCGGGCAAATTTCGTTAAGATAAGCAAATTTCGCAAGAACAAAATTCTACATATTAAGTTAAAGTTTGTATAAACTATTCAGATCAGTATTACATCCAAAGCGTGACATTGAAGAAGCGTTTAAACTCCATGAATTTTTAAAGGAATAAAGAGGTTTTAAATGCTTACTTGCTCTTTTTGCCGATCTCAACAGGGTATCGATGTACGTCGCAGTTGTTGAGAGGAAGATGTAACTGGCTGTGACGATGGCTGGGTCTCTGAACTTCTAAGCTTGTTAATTAGACTTCCAAGCCATTTGCAAATGAAGTTGTTTTGTAGCGTGTTAATTAAATTTTCAGTCTTTTCCCTGAACCTTCTAAAATTGAATGCCGCACGCATGACAAAATCAAATAGCAGAGCCAACAGAAGGATTTCGTAGAGCCCAGAAATAGGATTATGATTCGGAAGTAGAGCTGTCAGGGCCTGTGAAAAAGAGGCAACGATGCAAACTGCTCCAAGGCCGACGAGCACATTCAAAAACTTCATTCTCAACTTGAAACCGAAGAGGTAACGCTCCAGACTCATGAATCCCAGCATCATGTCTAACGTCAGAAATATCACCACAAGAACCGAGAAAGTCAATGATACAGTATTGAGGATAACAAACAATTGGAAATTCTTGTTGCTTTGCAGATTTGGATTCCCAAAATTATTCACTCCTCCTGGCACAGAAAGCACACCCTGGTAGCTTATTGTTGCAAGCAAAACGGCTGTAACCGATAGCCAAGTGAAGCTGGTGCTGATTGCTTGCTTGCGTTTTCTGTCTTGCCATTTATTTGCCATTTTACTCACTTTTGTTGCCAATGTGAAGTGCACAGGGTCCCCTGTTTTGGGAATATTTAACAGAGCTTTCACAAATTTTTCAAGTGCCTGCAAACAAACTGGAAACATTTTCAAGAACGAGGGATAGCAGAGGCAGCAAACCAGTGGAAGGATGGATTTCAGTATGATGTCGGCAATCAATGAACTAAAAATGGGCTTACATTTTCGTCCATTTCTTGGGCCTTCTCGATGAAGGTTTGGCCGTCCCGATCAGGTGCGAGTGCTAAAGATAGCCACCTTCTATTCTTGAGCAGATGGCAACTTATCTTCTCGTTTTTGTGTTCCTGGGCAATGTGCAGCACATTTCTTCCCTGCCTGTCTACCATGAACAGCAGTCGTTCTCCTCGTGGAAGTTTCTCCAGAATGAACTTGAGAGCAGCCAAATTGCCTCTCCTGGCTGCTATATGGACTGGGTAGTCTCCTGCACTGTCTGCACTGAATGCCAAATTTTCCAGCTTATTGGTATCAAGCTTTTCAAGCTCAAAGATAGTCTCTACAACTTCTGCATCCAAATTCCAAACCCAAAGCAAATCTCTGTTAATTTTGATGCTGCAGTAATATTTGAGGGAAATCGTTCTATCGGGTGTGAAATCATGGGAAAAATACTAACGGGCAGTGAAAACAGAAATAAATAATACACCTACGCGGGACAGAGCTCCGCACGGCGGCATGAAGACAGCCATCGTGGTAATCCTTCGGAGCGGATGGACTGCATTCGTGAAGGGGCCAGAGAAGCTCGACCATCTTGGAATCGCCATTTTCACAGGCCATCAAAAGTGGGTACTTTCCCATAGAATTGCTCTGAAATGCTAGGTTTGGGTCTTTCCGGAGCAGTGTTTCTGCGGTATCCTGTTCTCGCAACAGCACAGCAAAGTGGAGCTCCGTGTTTTGCTGAGCCATGGTAGTAATGGTGCTGCGTCTTCTGTTGTGGTGATTTGTCCTCGTTTTAAGAATGAAGTGAACAATTCTTGGCCAGGCATTTTCTTCTGGCTTTCCACACTATTTCGTGGACCTGGGTCGATACTCTTGACCATTTCACCACTATATCCTGTCCCTTGTCGTTATTTGGATCTCTGTACGAGTACGTGTGGATTTAAATTGCATTGGTTACATTCCTGCGTGAATTAAGAACTAAAGAGATGATGGACAGTTTTACATAATTTCCTTTTGCTCATGGGCAAAACATTATCAACGGTGACACGGTGTCCTGTTTTGCATATTATTTGCATTTCTGGTTCCCAGAGGAAATACAAGTTATGCTGATAATATTTTTCCCGGGCAATGGTAGTATCTACTTGCAAAGTGCCGAGCATCTGCTTGGAAAGGACCAGTTTTGATGTGCTGATAAAATACTGCGTAACAATCACTGTTAAAACTTAAAAGTTATGCAAACATGCATGATATTTTTTACATTTAGATATCGTGCGCATGGGATAAATATATTACGAGGAGATACTACTTCACATTCGATTTTATACGTACATGAGTATTTTGAAAATTTGGAAATCGTAGTCGACTCCGTTATGGTACGACAAAGATTGGAAGTATGGTGACAAAGATTGATAGCATGCGGTCACAACAAAGTAAATGAAAAGCAATTTTGCACAGTAAAAACTTGGCGAATTATTGAAAAAAAAAAACGTCATCCTTATCCACTGTCATTACCATAAGCAATTATTGAAACGTTCCAACGTCATTGCCTACGTCGTCATTGCCTACGTCCTTATCCACTTATTGAAATGTTCCAACGTCCTTATCCACCATAAGCAATTATTGAAACGTTCCAACCAAAGAAAGAAAGTAAGACTATTCCCATCACAGGCAAGAGGGCAAGAGGGCCGTCTTGATACCGATAACAATCCTGGGTCTCCAACAATCCTATGCACGTGCTTAAGAAACAGTTTTATTTTGAAATTGTGATCATTGAAAAGATTCCAGACTTTTGAATGGATGGCTGATTAGCACGACAGCTCAATTTATATTTTATTTTATTAATTTGACAGCTGATTAGCACTTTTTTATTTTAGGTTTTGGGTTGTCCAGATTCCAGACTTATGACTGGCTGATGAGCACGGACAGCTCAATTTATATTTTATATTATTAATTTGACAGCTGATTAGTACTGACAGTTCAATTTATATTTTATATTATTAATTTGACAGCTGATTAGCTCCGACAGCTCAATTTATATTTTATTTTATTAATTTAACGGCTGATTAGCACTCATTAGCACTGTTTTGGTTTAAATCATTCACGAGGCCGCAAACTCGGATTTAGAATTTGACGACACTTTCAATCTCGCATCAGTACAGTGGGTCTTGTAGTTGAATTTGTCAAGCGTATGTGCGAATGTGATACCGTGATCTAAAGTTTTTGACCGGTAACAGTGCTATACTGTGGCCCATTTCCTCTGATATTGCACATTCACTGAGCATCCAGAATCAATGATGGCTTCATGTCCAGCGAAACCATGGTAGAAATCAATTTAGTAAGAGCATCAATATATTTGAATTCAAGCAGTACTTTAAAACATAAATATATTTGGTTTGTTAAGTTGAAGCAAGAGCTCGACAACATACAGAGCTTCAATTCCGTGGTTTCTTGTTAAGTTTTGCTTTTCATGGTCACTGTTCAACTGGGTTCTGTTCAGGAGGTGCCATTGGGATGCTCAGAGATTCTCAAACAGAAAGATGATGCAGCCATGATACTTCCAAAGAATTACATAAAAACATCCTTAAATAATGAACTATCAATGGCTTTATACCCTATTTGAGTAAGTTCTTCCATACAGAGGGTAGTACATTACCGGAACCCCTTTGGATATGGACACCTCTAAATGGACTCCAATAACCATCAAAGGTTCTTCGCAGAATTCATAGCTTTGATTACAACAATGCGCTTTAGTTAGCCCAGTTTCCAACGTAAAAGGAACGTTGGTAAAATTAAGTGTGAAATAGTGTAAAGAGAAATGAGGAAGCATAACGACATTCTCTGTTTGTCGTTTCCAAAATTCGGGAATATGGGCCTCTCATTCGCAATTCTATAACCAGTTGCCAACAGACATAAGCTTACGTTATCCTGGCTAAAAGCTGATTCAGCTTGCTTTAACATTTTGAGCACATGAAATTGATGTTGGGCATTTTGTATCGGATTCTTTGGTTGCATTTCAGAGAAGTTTTCCACGCAAATTTGGTCTTCTCCTTTGATTTAGATATGATTATATTATAGAAATGAGTATATTGTCCCATGATGATAGAATGGTTTGCGGTACTGGAAATAATGATAGCAATATCAGAATAAATTGATCTACATCTGGAGCTCGTTGGAAAAGAGACTTTGTTCAGTTTCCTTTCTACCAACATGGACTTATAGAAAAGAAAGGATAAACAATAGTTTTTGTATACACATGTTTATCTAGTGATTAGTGGGTTTGACTAGGGAAATCTCAAAGCCAAATGTTGAACCTAGGGTTTTGGCAAACTTTGAGTTTGCTTGTTGAGACATGGCTTCCTTGGAGTATGTTCTCTTTGGGAGAGGCTCCCACGAGTCCATTGCTAAGGCTAAAAATAAATCCCAATAAGTAATTAACTTAAAAAAGAAAACATCTCTTGTCATCAATGGGCATTGAGGGGCCATTTGAAAGGGTCTCAAATGAACTTGTGAGAGAGGTGCTTATTCTCCTACCTAGGTATGGGACTATGGTAGAGGACAAGTCTCTTAGAACTAATAAAGGAATAGATCTAAAAGAAGCCTTGGTGATCTTGGTTCTTTGAATTACCTTTATCCCTCTCATCATATAGTAGCAACAATTTCTAGATTCCAAGTGTTCTTCACATGTTATGCAAGGCCTTGGTTGGAAGGACATATTAGGTCTTCAATGTGAGTACCTTCCTTCAAGCTTGGTGTTAGTCGAGTTAGATGACTCCTTGAATTTGACATAGGTCAAACCTATACAAGAAGTATACTCCCAAAGCTTATCCTAGGCTCTGCCTTGATGATGCCACTTGTAGGTTCCACCAAGTATTCTTCACATTTCATGCAAGGCCTTGGTTGGAATGACGTATCAAATCATCAAGGGTGGTACCTACCATTGAGCATGGTGTCAGTCAAGTTAGGTGACTCCATGGATTTAATAGAGTTCAAACATATGCAAGAAGTGTACTCTTGAAGCTTATCCTAGTCTCTACTTCAAGGATGTCACTTCTTTTTTGTAAGGAAGAATTGCGAAAGAAGTCTCAGAGTTAGTGGTTCATGTAGTTGCTTTTCATAATTCATGGATCATGGAACACTTTGAGATGTACATCCATGGCACTCAAGTTTTGGAAAACCACTCCAACTTGGCTATTCCAAGGAACAATAGGGCTCCACCTTGTTATCTCCTTCTTTGTCCTTCTTATCTTACCCTCACATTTCTAGAACTACATGGGGCTTGAACATATGATGATCACAAATATATAGGTACCCTAAATTAGATAGTCCAAGTGTGGTGCTACATTGAACCTTGTACTAAATTATGAGGGTTCTAGAGGTGAAGCACCCTTGTAGATACATCATTTTCCTCGTACCACTAATATCTACATCACAAATATATAGGTAGCCTAAATTAGATAGTCCAAGTGTGGTGCTACATTGAACCTTGTAATAAATTATTAGGGTTCTAGAGGTGAAGCACCCTTGTAGATACATCATTTTTCTTGTACCAATAATATCTACAAGCTTATTTTGTTTACTTAGTTGCTTGTCCTCTATCAAAGTTGTAGATATTCTTCTATAAGCATATACACAATCAAAGAGCTTCAAAAGCATTGCATGTTCCCTTCAAAGTTATTAAAGTGGTTGTATTGCTTACTTGAAGGTGTAGTCCCTAGGTCTTCTACCCTAGGCCCATTGGATCTAAGTGAATTCCTTGGGATGTTGGACAACAACGGGGTAACATTGTTATAGATAGTACTACATGTATAATACAAATAGCTTTGAAGATGAATGTCACATTTTTCTACAATTTTTTGCATTATAACACACTAAACATAAATAGAATATTATTGTTACAATTTTAATTAATTTGTTACTTGGAAATTTTCTTAATGATTTTTTTACAAGTCATAACAAGTATATTTTTACTATATTTGAAATAATAAAATTTAATTTTTAAGATTTAAAATGAAAATAGAAAGGAAATACGCAAACTGAAAACACATACCAATGCTACATCACTAATTACTCAGCTCAAGTAGGCATCGATAATGGTTTTGTCTTCCTTCATAAGGCATGAAATACAAAATTTTTCAAAGACTCTGACCTTTATGTCATCAGTTGTTGTCAAACTTACACTTGGCCTTGAGAAGGGCAATGAAACTCACCTATCGTAGGAATCTCATTTCCTTGAATGAAACTTGATTTTGATATTTAAACTATGGAGAATTGTATTTTAATGTCTTTTATTCATTTGCCAAGCTACAAAAGATTTTATTCCACTATTGCATAAATATATTTATTTCCAAGAGTCAAGATTACCAAAAAACATCCATAAAATATTCATAACTTTTAAGAAAGCAATGCCTCGCATGTAGAACAACCAATGAACCCGTGTTTGATTTAGTTTCCAAAAAGATATAAAATTAGCAAATCTATCCATTTTTTTTACCATAGATAAAACAAAAATTTTTCATTGTGGTACCAAGAGTATAAAAAATGTGTTTCTTCTTATAAGAGTATTTGTGGTGATGTTGAATTACATGGAACAAAAAGTTTATTTTTTCAACCATTATTGAATCATATAATAAAGGTTGCATGGTTAAGCCATCAAGCCATAATTTTAACAGTTTATCTATTGTGTATAAATATGTGTTGTTGTGGTTAAGGGCATCGAGCAATAAAGTTATGGTCTCTATTCCTATAAGAATAAATGTGGTGTTTTTATTTCTATCTTATTCTAAGAACAACAACATTCTATGTGACTGACTACACACTATCAAAAAGACAAGTTGTGGTTTTATTTAAGTTTATTATAGGACAAGTAAAAACTCTACTAATCCTAGTCCTAAGCCTATATATGAAAGGAGGAGGATTAGTGTCAAGTTAGCAATTAGTTATAAAACCATGTCAAATATCATGAATGACCTTTTTAAAAAAATTTTGCAGATGTTAGGGCATTCCCTAAATACAATGCATAGTAGTCACATTAAAGAGGATTTGAAAAAACACAAATAAACTAAGATCTAGCTCTTCATAGGGGTAAATGATCAAAAATAAATTATGTATCTAATCCCATATTATTGAGATAAGGCTAGGATGATAATGATGATGATAGCATGAGCATAGCATGTCATTGTAATTCTTTGGGTATTGATGAGAGTAGTTACTCTAGTGGTTACTCTAGCAATTACTTTAGCAGTTATTCTAATTATTAGAGCAGTTACTCTAATTATTAGAGTAGTTGCCCCCAAGCCTATAAATATAGTGCCTAAGTGCACAATTGGAACAAGTCTTTTAGCAATCAAGTAGTGAAACTCTTGTAGTTTATTTGAAAGTTAGAGTATTTTCCATGTGCCTGCAGTAGGAGGTCTAAGTGTGGATGGATCTTTATTCGAGCATTGTGTACCTAAACACACCTTGTGTAAGGAAATATAGAAAAGCTCTTTGATTCATCCTTGCATCACTTGAGATTTGTTTTCTTAGGCATTTATTTTATTTTATTTTCTTATGCATTTATTTTATTTTATTTTATTTTATGCACTTTACATTTCTATTATTAGCAGAGAAATTCATTTTGATCAATTAAGCAAATCGTTAAATTACACAAGCACGACCACTTTGAGCATGCATGTAACACTTGGTAACCTAGTAACGATTAGTGTTTGGTAATCCTAGCAGTGTTGCACTAGTTCAGGATGTGTNTCAATCAACATGTCCTTGTTCCACAAGGGCACATAAGCACTTAGTCCTTAGAATTTGACCAGATCGTACATGAAATGCTTGTATTCATATGGATGAGCGTAGGGGTACCTCATCGCTCATGATTGGCACCATTGCTAGGGACATAGTTTTTATGCTAATTAGAACATAGGAAATCATTCACATCGTTGGAACAAATCCTTAGGGTTGATTGAGAAAGTAATAAACAAGAATATATTGCACACTAAATAGACAAGTATCTCTCCTTCTTCATAAAAAAGCGCCTCACTACCTAGGTTTGAAATAGGAAACAATTAGTGGCGTAATACACATGACATTAATCTGCCAGTCCCTCAACAAGTTCAAGTGGTATATATTCATTTTGATGAGTATATTCTAGACTTCACCTTTATCCTCCATCACGATGAAAAACTGTGTTGGCGAGACTTAGAAGGTAACATAGTGTTATCTCTTGATCGTTTAAATCCAAGCATGCTTCTTCATACCCTCACATGAATTGGCATGCTGCACTTACATGCAAAATACATTGTGCAAGACCATGACTTGAGAGAATACCATTCCACGAAGGCACAACATTAAAAGGATTTGCAACAGGAGAGACATCATAAGTCTTTGAAGGGGAAGTGGTCATAGGATGTCCCACATGTCTTAAGTGAAAATGAGGGTGGTGAACCTACCTTAGGTAGTTGCCCACACAACAATGTTCCTCCCCTTGACTTTGATCAAGGGGTTGTGTATTAGAACCTTCATTCTACTATTCATAACCTAGATTCTAATACCCATAGGTACAAAGGGTCTAAAAAACCTACATGGACATATGATAAAGATGGACATGTTAATAGCAATCGCGATCTAGGCTCAGACCACCAAAGAGAAAGTGGCAGACACAGTCATGGTGATGGTTCTCCTTTTTCTTCACCTTCATCGTATCCTTTGTCCTCTCCTTCAGTGTCCAGATGTAGTCATAAGGAAAAAGACCATGGGGATAAAGATAGATGAAATAGTAAGGAAAGGGGATGAGGGCACTCTAGAGAGTCACGACATAGAAAAAGGGAGAGTAAGGAACAACATATGCATCATAGACACCATGGACGAGTTGATCATGATGAACCCCTACTCGTTACTTGAAGTATGTTGGACATAACTGAGGTTGTTAGAATTCCAACAAGGCACCGGAAAGATAGTAGGATCAAGATATTAGATATGAACAATATCTCATGATTTGAAGGGGGATACAATGTTGATTCTTAGAATCAATTATAAGCATTCCATGATGTGTGTGCCTTACAAAATATAGAGAACAAATGGCAAAAACTTAAGTTGTTTTCATGGACACTAGTTAAAGAAGCAAAAAGCTGGTACTAGTCTTTAGAACTGAAATCCATTTGTAGGTGGAGTACTATGTTAGAACTATTTAATGACAAGTACCAAATGTACTCCCAAGTTTCTAACTTGAAAAAGCAAATCCAAGGCTAGAAACAAGGAGGTCATGAACCTTTGGATGGTACCATGGGCCGATATTATGCACTATTAGACCATTGTCCTAGCCATGGTTATTCGGAAAGGAATGAACTGTGCCATCTCCTTGATGAGCTTAGGCATGAAATGAGAAGAACCCTTGGGACTTATGCCCAAAGGAAGACTATCCGAGCTTAGGTCCCATCAAATTCAAAGACTATTGGAGAAAGTTGCTAAGGAAGAAGGTGAGCTATGGAAAAGAGAAAGTGTGGAAGAGTATAACTGAAATTCTTCCCTTTGGAAGAGAGGAGTAAGATTTTGTGAGGATGAAGAAGAGTCACCACTCGCAGAAATGGTGAATAGAAAAACTTTGCCTATCCAGATGTTTACATCCAAACTATTGGAAAAGGTAGACCAAATGTAAGATTCCCTAGATAATAGATTTCAATCTATTCTTAAAATAGTAGAGGAGTCTAGAGAGCAGGGTAGTTATTGTGAAAAAAGAAAAAAGAGAGAAGCTGAACATGCACGTAGCAAGGGTAAGGGCAAAGTTGCCATCATTGGAGATGTTGTGGAGTCAAAAATAGACAATGATAGTGGATGTGAAATATGTGAATATGACCATATTAAGGGATGTTGCCTTGTAATGTCACATCTACAAGAGTCTGGGCTGTATGCACTTAACCCACAATTGAACAAACAACAAGCACCCCGAAGGTTACCTTATCTCCAAGGTAACCCAAGACAGTTTCAACAACTCTTAAAGTATTATCCAAGTTGAACTCCACACAACTGATTAAGAAATATCAATAGTGGTAGAACCCACATTCATGGGGAATGCCACCACCAAGGCAACAGTATCCTTACCAGCAACCTAACCCAGATGGATATTATGTGTAGTAGCTAATCTTCCCAGGTGACTCTACTAGTCATGTCACTTCTCAACCTTACTACCAAGCCTACCAATATTATGAGACTCCCTCCTCTAGAGGTGATATTCCATAAGCATATCATCTTTCTCATCCGGTCACATCTCTTCCAACAATAGCTCCATTACCATCTTCTCTAGCTATGTAGGGTGAAATCCCTACCCAGCCGTAGCAATGTAATGCCACAATGGCTATTAACTCTCAACCTAATATTGGTTCCAACAACCACATGGAGAAAAGAGCTTTCTTTAGAACCAACGGTCCAACCAAGCCCTTGTAATCACAAGTGGTTGATTCCTTAGATGCCTCAGTATCAATCAAAACTTCAGAGCCTCCTTCAACTCAACCACCGCACTCAATGCATATAGTCATGCTAACACATGCCATCACCGATTGGACCAAAGTTGGACACCTTCCCAAGAAATTCTCTAATCTTGGGAGTCCTTTGATATACTTACAAATCGTTGGAAATGTGCCATTCAAGGCTCTTTTGGATTCAGGTTCTGGTGTCAACTTAATTTCTCAAGAAATGTACAAGGCCTAGAACTTGCCTCCATTGAAAAAGACCAACATCTATCTAGAGTTGGCTGACCAGTCCATCACTATCCCATTGGGATTGGTGGAAGACATTGTTACCACTATTT
This sequence comes from Gnetum montanum, assembly GCA_015680685.1. Classification (NCBI taxonomy): domain Eukaryota; kingdom Viridiplantae; phylum Streptophyta; class Gnetopsida; order Gnetales; family Gnetaceae; genus Gnetum; species Gnetum montanum. Next base: position 110,494 of record MNCI01011205.1, read on the forward strand.
TTGGGTGGTCATACCTAGCTAACTTCCTAGTGATTCAGGTGAACAACAGTAAGGGGGACTTCCAAATCATCATGGGAAGAGCATGGCTAAGCACCATTGACACATGCTTAGGAATCTACAATATTTACCTAGAAATATCAAAGGAAAATACATTCAGAAAGATTAAGAAGAAGAAAGTTCCATGCATCGCATATAGTGACATAGGGTGTAATTGCATGCAGAGGTCATGGTTTGTGCAAAGTTTAACATTGCCTGCATACAATCATTGTTCACAAGTGATCAACATGCAAAGATGCCTATATGAAACAACCACACAATAGGAAGGCACTTAGTGATTGATAGCTAATCAAGAAAGTAGTTCACTCATATGCATGGAACCAACTAATGGTTTGACTTGCACTTACATTGATAGCATAAACGCATTAGAGCAAGTCCACTACCAACTTCCAAGTCTTGACCTTGAAAATGTCAACTAGGGGAAGTTGGAAATCCTTGAGAAATTTAAGCAGGAGCCCCTCAAGCTAAAACCATTTCCCACCAGTATGGAATACACATTTCTTAAAAATAGAAAACTGGTAATTATCAACACTAAGCTTACTCATCAATAGAAAGAAGAACTGCTGAAGGTAATCAATAGATGGTTAAAAGCCTTAGCTTGGTCATATTCAAAATTAACTGGAATAGATCCTAGGATATGCAAACATAGGATTTACACCGACCCCTCCATGAAGCCTTGAAGATAACTATAGAGGCATTTGAACCCAAAGCTAAAGTAAGTAGTCAAGGAAGAAATCAAACAGCTTCTCAAGGCTAGGTTCATATACCCCATTGCTAATAGTAAATGGGTTAGCCACTTAGTTATTGTGCCTAAAAAGGGAGGCAAATGGAGGGTGTGCATAGATTTCAGGCTACTAAATATGGAAACATTCAAAGATCACTTTTTGTTGGCATTTGCTGACCATGTCTTAGACACCATCGCAAGACATCGCTACTATATTTTTCTGGATGGATATAGTGGATATAATCAAATATAAATAGCCCTAGAAGACCAAGCCAAGACTACATTTACCAGTCATTGGGGAATGTTTGCATACAAATAGATGTTGTTTGGCTTGTGCAATGGCCCTGCAAAATTTCAACGACTAGTTCTAAGCATCTTCCAACAACAGATAGGAAATGGTATAGAAGTCTTTATGAATAATTTCTCCACCTATGAAGCAAACTTTGATCAAGCCTTGGACTGGTTAGAGCAAGTGTTAAAAAGATGTGTAGAAACAAATTTGAGGCTCAACTGGTAGAAAAGCCATTTGATGGTCAAAGAGGGCATAGTACTAGGGCAAAAAATCTCACATATAGGGATAGAGGTAGACCTCAAGAAAATCAAAGTTATCCAAGGAATTACCTGTCAACTAGAAATTGTCAAAGATATTTAGTCATTTCTTGGACATATTGGCTACTATAGGAGATTTATTGAGAACTTTTCAAAGGTTTCTAAAAATTTGATGGAATTAACAAAAAAGGACATACTTTTCAAGTGGACTAGGAAATGTGAATTATCTTTTCAAACTCTAATACAGAAGCCAGTAGAAACACCCATTCTATAAGCTCCTGACTGGTCCAAACCATTCCATATCATGATTGACACATCCAACTATGCCTTAGGAGCTGTACTTACATAGTTAGATGACTAGAAGCATCCTTATTACATCCACTATGCAAGTAGAAGTATCATTGATGCAGAACTTAACTACACTACCATAGAGAAGGAATTAATGGCTGTAGTGTTTGCACTAGAAAATTTTAGACACTATGTATTAGGATATAAAGTATATATACATACTAATCATAGTGCAATAAGGTTCCTCATGAATAAGCCAATGGTAAACCCTCATATCATGCAATGGCTTGTAATATTACAAAAGTTCGATCTTACAATGATCGATCGTAAAGGCATTGAGAACGTGGTTGCTAATCATTTATCTTGGTTGTGATGGGACAACAAAGAGGACAAGTATCCAATTTTTGATTATTTTCTTGATGAATTCCTCTTGTCTAGTGTAGTGAATAATCAATCACCCATGAAGAAAAACTAGTATCGTAGCATTCTTACCTATCTCCTCACCCAACAAATACCACAAGAGTTAAACCTTAAGAAAAAATAGTTTCTTCACCGAGCTAAGTACTTTATGGAAATCAATGGGTAACTTTACAAAGTATGTCTTGATGGCTTGGCTCGATGGTGTGTTCTCCAAGATGCTCATGAGGGTTCTTGTGGGGGTTATTACATTGGGAGATGAACGACCATCAAGATCTTGCTTGTAGGATATTATTGGCCTACATTGTTTCAGGATGGCCATCAATTCGTCCAATCTTGTGAGTGCTGTCAACGTGATGGGGGAATGACTACTAGAATGAAGGATCCACAATAATGGATCCAACTGTTAGAACTCTTCAACATTTGGGGAATTGATTTTATGGGGTCAATTACACCAATGTCCAATGGAAAAGCCTATATCATTGTTGCTGTTGATTACCTAACTAAATGGGTAGAAGTAGCTACTGTTAAGAATTTTAGATCATCTATAGCTACACGATTTGTTCAATAGCAAATCATAAATAGGTTTGGTGTGCCTCATGCACTTATTTCAGACAATGGTACCAACTTCATAGGTGCAATGTTTTGGAAATTAATGCAACACTTAGGGGTTGATCATAAATTAACTACACCATACCACCTCTAAGCAAATAGTTAAGGAAAAGTCACCAATAGGGAGATTATGAAGATATTGATAAGAACTATTAGGAAGTTTAGGTGAGACTAGAGCACTAAACTGAATGATGCTCTTTGGGCATACTGCTCCACATGGAAACTCCCAACAGGCTACTCTCCCTATGAGTTAGTGTATGATAAATTACCAACGCTTCCCATTAAAACTAAGCTTTGTACACTATCCATGAAATGTGACCTCAACCTTGACCTTGATCTAGCATATAAATAACAGTTAGTAATCCTTAACTTGCTAGATGAAAATTGACTGGCTTCCCTGTCATCTAACGAATTGCACAAGGCATTCAATAAATAATGTCATGACCTAAGGATTAGAAAAGTTAAATATCAACTAGGAGATAAGATTCTCTACTAGAATCCTACACATGTGCCACAATGTCCTAAATTTCAAACACTGTGAAAATGACCTTATATTATTTATGCAACTTTTTCTTTAGGGGCCATGAAAATATACAAAACTTAGAGCCTAGACAAGAAACTATTGGTTAATGTACAACAAACCAAACCTTTCCATGAGCTTAGGATAGCCAGTACACATGCTACCTCTATTGATGAACAACCTTTGCTCACTATTTTAGATCTCCTCATTTCAACTTAGTTGTGGGGGAGATGGCCACCTATGCTAACTATTTTAGGCCCTCAGTTCTTTTTGAATTCTTGTTTTACACATTTTCCAACTTTTCTTATTTTTGTTTTACAAAATCGTTCATGTTTTTACTATTTCTTTGTTTGCTTGATTTAATTTTATTCATCATCAAATAAGTTCTCATGATGGTGGATTGCATTATATCATATTGATTACTAATGTTTGGTTTTTACCTTTGAATTATGATGCTGATATTAAGGTATGGTTCTTTTGGTAAAAGAGGCAATGAGTCCATGTTGTCCACTCATCCATACAACTCTATGGTCTCCTTTGGCTTGGAACTGTATAGTCCCCTTTTTCTAAGTAAATTTATTAATGAATTGGTGGCTAGGTACTTTTCAAACCAATGAAATACTCAAAAGATGAAAACGATGTGACTTCAAGGGGATTCAATGCATTTTTGCTGCCCATTCTCTTGGGTGCTTGGATGCTTGTGTCTTGGGTTTTTTGCCATTTTGACATTGTTCAAAAATCAAGAAGCCAAGTGAATAAAAATAAGTCTTTGCATGGTGTGCTTCTCATGCATAAACATAAAAAAAAAGAAAGAAAAGAGAAAAAGGTGAGAATTCAAAGCACACCCCTTAGACATAATAAAGTAATATGGGCTACAATTGCTTATTATGGCACTGGAAAGACATGTTACCCATGCCTGAAGGTTCCCTCTAACTAAGGCCCTTTCTGGCTTGCTACTTCTCCATCTCACTCTTCTTGGAATGGTGATAACTCTTTGTGGAAGCATTCTTGTTGCCTCAAGAGGATGGATTGGCCAAGTGTATTGATGTGAGGTCACTAAATGTGGTTGTTTTAAGTCTAGATTTGGGATGAGTTCTACTCAGTTATCTTAACCATGAAATACACAAGGGGCCTTACACAACCTTGTTCTTGGGATTCCATTCCATTCTCTCCCCTCCATCTTTCTTTCCATTTTCAACCTCATTGTCGATTTTATCATTAGTCTATTTTAGGTTGATGCATTGTTTTTCTTTGGTGAATTCTTGTAGATAATTTTTTAACTCTTACTTCCAAATGACATTCTTAGAGCCTACTAACTCTTTGTTTTGTGGGTTTGTCAAGGCATAAAAGACATGAGCCTACTTTGGGAAGGACCCACTGGCATTCCTTTTTGGTGTAATTCTTAAGTTCTTTTCCTTAAACATTTCCTACAATCAATCATCACTTGTTTCATCCCCATCCCTGACATCTATTTTATTGGCATTGTCATTGTTATTTTTTTCCATCTTTCTTGTTCCTCATATTTTTCCATCTTATAGCTATCAAAGGTTCACTCTTAGTCATGGGGGCCCTAGCACAAATTTTTCAATTTTCTCCATTTTACTATTTGCCTAACCCCTACACCTTGGGTAGTCACCTGTGATATGTGATAAATCTCTGAACTAGTTTCTACCATAACAACAACTTAGCCAATGCACTTCATAATGAGGCAAGGTATCAATTGCATTGTGGTTTATCTATCCTTGCTCATTTGTGACTATGTTGTGTGTGTATATGGTGATCATACAAACAATGGACTAGGCTTGGAGGAAGCACTCAGGATGGATTGGAACTAGAACATTTACGAAAGGAGCAAGTCTGGTGGCATGGCTATGGATAAATAACAGAAGGCGCTATATTAGGATTGGCATCAACATTCTTCATTTTCTTTCTTTCTCTTTCTCTACAAGCTACCAAATAAAGACTTGGATGTCATTTATGTATGAGTGTTCACCATAATCGTCATGAACACTAATGTTTTAATATGCTTATTGATCCGTTCATTGGGCACATTGAGTCAATCATCCCATTACACTGTCAGTTGTCAATTAGTCAATAACCCCATACCTTCCCAATAATTTATAAATAACTTATTTCTTTTCTTCTATACTTGAGGATGAGTTTTCATTCAATCGTGGGGGTATGATGAGAGCTGTTACTCTAGCAGTTATTCTAATCATTAAAGTGGTTACTCTAGTAGTTACTTTAGTAGTTATTCTAATTATTAAAGTATTTGCTCCACAAGTGCATAATTGGAAGAAGTATTTTAGCAGTCAAGTAGCAAAACTCTTGTAGTCTGTTTGAAAGTTAGAGTATTTTCCAAGTGCCTACAACAGGAGGTCTAAGTATGGATAGATCTTTATTCGAGCATTGTGTACTTGAACATACCTTGTGTATGGTAATAAAGACGAGCTCTTTGATTCATCCTTGTAGCACTTGAGATTTTTTTCTTATGCATTTATTTTATTTTATTTTCTTATGCATTTATTTTTTTATTTTATTTTATGAAGTTTACATTTTTGTTCTTATCACAACAATTCATTTTGATTAATTAAGAAAATCGTTAAATTACACAAGAACGATGACTTCAACCATGTGTGTAATGCTTGGTAACCCAGTAATGATTAGTGTTTGGTAATCCCAGCAATAATGTTGCATTGGTTTATGATGTGTATAGAAAGTGGGAATGAATGCTTATGTTAGGATTAGTTAGAACTTAGTTAATGAGTAGTTAAGTTAAATTAGTTACCTAGTTATCTCTTTCTTTCCCTATTAGCACAGGACATAAAAACAGAAAAGATATAAAAATCATATGCCTCAAACTTACTTACCCATACAATCATGACATACAAGTAAGTTTGAGAAGATAATGATAAATCAACCTGTCCTTGTTTCACAAGGGTGCATAAGCACTTAGTCCTTGGAATTTGATTGGATCATGCGTGAAACACTCATATTTGTATGGTTGAGTGTAGGGGTACCTCACCACTCATGAGGTATTTATTCTATTTCTCATATTTTGAATTCTTTTTACCAATTGAATCTATAAAATTACAATGTATTCTCATAATTAATTTGTTGCTTCCTGGACAAAGCTAAGGAGATTGGGGAAGGGAAGCTATGGTAGGGTGAGGGGAGGGGGATGAGGAATGAGGAAAATGTAGTGGGGTGATGTTAATTAGGGCCCAATAAAAAATAGCTAATTGGAAAAGTAATTATACCAGAAATAATAGAGTAGATACAAAGATTCTAAGATGATTTAGCTACTAGACTAGTTGATCTACTCCAACTTAAATATTTAGGGGCAAACCTATTTTATTAATCAAAAAAATAAAGTACATAGCTTTTTTTTACAACTTAAAATTAGCATCAACGCCAAGCTTAAAGTCACAAGAATTAACTTTTAGATAAAGGAAAAGAAATCTACTTACGCAATCTCAAATCAAAGATATACACAAAATAAAGCTTAGGAAAATATAGAAACAAATCTTGTTTAATAAAGAAAGAGAGAGAGAGAGAACAAAGAAGAAATTAAAAAGAAAGAAAGAAGACATTCTAGAGCTAGAACAATGTCCAACGAAAGAATTAACTAGAATAATCTCATAGATTGCATTTCATAATAGACATTTGTTATAACCATTTTTAGAGCCATTGGAGATCCACTAAGGAAGAAGAATTTGAAGCTAAAGAAGCCATATTCATTGTATTTTTGCCTCTATTACTCCTTTTGGGTACTACCCTACACAAAGCATTAAAGATTAGCAGAGGAAGAAGCAATATGTCATTTCATCTTGGTAACAATGATGTCGAGTTTTCTGTGATAATATTAGTTCCATTAGCTTCAAAGATAATTGCTCTTTTGAACTTCATTTTAAATATATAGTCCCCTGAAATATTCATTAATAAACTCTACAAACTATTGTAGTAATGTAGGATTTATCTTCTTCCTTATAGCTATAGTTATCATAGGCACTTTTATTACATAATCTTTTTCTTTTCTAAGAAAACATGCTTTCTCATGGCCCACCAAAAAGAAAGCTTTCTAATTTTCTCTCTTTGTTAATTGTAACTACTCTTTGAGCTTCTCACATAAGCTTTAAGCTTATAGATCTTTCCATGGTACTTTTAGATGAATTGGGTTTTCTAATAAATAGAGCTCTTTTATGTTCCAAGTTGATGATTCAAAAATTTTTTATTTTCTTTACTGCACAATCAGTTTGTAAAGAGAAGTCACAAGTATTTTATTATTTTTTATGGTGCATAAATCTTTGTATTGTTTGGGTACCACTACATAACAAGTTTGAGTATATAACCCTATACTATCCTTCTCTATGCCCAATAAGCTCTTTGAAAATTGAGAGGCCCAAATTTTTGTTTTAAATTAACAAATTAAATGTAGCTTCTGATGATCCTAAAATTTTTTAATTAGAGTTTAATGTGGTTTTTAATCATGTGTAGCCCTTTGAATTTATCTAGATTTTTATTATTTCATCTAGATAGCCTTGTGTGATGATGTGGAAATTGAGCTTGTTTGAAATCACATGTTTTATAAGCATTTCTTCTACATAAGCTTATACGAGTTTTTTCTTTGAAATGCTAACCTAGTAGTGCTTAATTTGCTTTTGTGCAATGCTACTAACTTCTTAAGAGTTACATAAGTTTTAAAATATTTCTCTTTATTTTTAAGAATGTATTTTTCATGCATAATAGGAATATTATAGCCTTTATTTAAAAATTGTCCTAAGAATAATAACTTATAATGTAATCCATCAATGAAACAAACATTATAAACTTTTAAAAATTCACTATGAATTTTAACAAAGTTGATTTCCTCTTACATATGTCTTACACTTATCATTTAAGCTTATATTACGTGTGCTAGCTTTTGAATTATCAGCATGCATGTGTTGAGAATAGTCACTATTAAAGAACCATGTCTCTAGATTACATGAGCTCTTTAAAGCTAACTAAATAAGAAGAGCTATTTTAGTGATTGGTCTCCAAACTTTTTATCCTATTCTCACTTTTCTTAAAAAAGGCTTAGTGACATATGATTTAAGTATATTTCTATATTAAAGAATATATGAACTCTACAATTTCTTACTTTATGATTAAACCTTCTACAATTAAAGCAGTAACCTTAAAAGATGTTATCAAATGATTTTAGGTTATACTGAAGGTTGGAATTCTTAGAGTGGAAGGAATTCCCTTAGTTGTATGTGAAGCCAAAGACTTTGTACATAAAAGCTATGTTTATAAATCTGTATTTAGAGTTGATGTTTCTATTGAAGGCTATTATGTTGATGGACTAGATTCATAGCCAAGATCCCTCTTATCATCATTTGACCATTCATTACTAATGATATACTTGAGATGTTTCCATCATCATGTAATCATACTTGTGTCATTAAAATATTTTCATTTTAGTAACTTCATAAATCACAACTTTTCAAAGTATAGACTTTCCTTAAACCTACCATATCCATGTTTGTTGAGTTGGATTAAAATTTTAAATAATCATTTGTATTTTACTTCTTGTGAAAGCTCATTTTCATCTAGATGTTTTAGAAAGCATCTAGATGATTCCAAAAACATTGAGTTGAAGTTTAGCTTTAAAATGTGCATAACTTAATTTTGAAGAATTTTCTTTTGGTGGCTCTTCTTCACTTAAAAATAAAGTGTTACAAAGCTAGGAAAGCTTGAAAAAAATAATCTAGATGAGTTCCATGCATATAAATAGCTTTAGAAGATATCTGCTAAATAACCTAGAAAATGTTTGAATGCTACTTAAGAGCTTTTGAAAGCTTTGTAGATGTTAAAACACAAAGAACAAAGAACAAGCTTCAACCTACCACTCACAAAAATAAAATTTCGTGAAAGCTTAATGAAAGAGTTCTTCTTCAACTTGCCTTCATGAAAAATAGGTAAAAAAACATTCCAAGTTCAAAACACCCAATATAATTTTATTGTGTATTAAGTATCTTCATCTTTAAATAATTTTATATAATACCATTTGCATTTTATTTTAATTTGTATTCTTCCATCTAGATTTTCTATATTACCAACAAACAAATAAAATAAATCATATATTTATTTAAGGAATAATTTATTTCATGCATAAATAACAATGAAATAGTAAGAGTTAGCTAAATATTTGAAGACATCACTTTGTATAAATTTATAGTATAAATGCAACATCAAAACATAAGCTTGGCTATAGCAAGTGTTCCTACATGAAAATGACTATTTCAAATAGAATGACATATCCCTTAATACATAATCTAAACTCACAATAAAAAATACTATCATTACACCATCACAAGTAGGAAAGTTGATAGTATAATCTTTTTAAAAAGTCAAGTAACTTATCTTATTTAATTCCAAGTCAAATATTTGGAGACCTTGTGTAGTAATAAATTATAGTGTAGGTTTAAAACACTAGCTTAACTATGAAAAATGTTCATACATCAAATCCATCACTCACTTAGTGACACTTATTTCAAGTAAAATTATACATATTTTCTAATACCCAATTTAGATTCACAATATAAAATTAGTATTAATTACACTACTATAATCATGAAAGTTGATAGTGTAACTATTGGCACATTTAGCCATTTCATGGAACAACAAAGGTGATAAAATATGAATAAGCCATAGAAGATATTCAAAGCAAAAATATATATGATGGTTGTGCCTTATTGATATTTTATACTAGAGGTTTCATCAAGAAAATTGTTAAATGAAGATATAGTATTTTCATCTTCAAGAGTTAATATCAAGGAAGGAAAAATTCATCATGCTTCTTTGAAAAGGGAAGGTTGAAAAGAGTTGAAAAGCTAAAAGAGCCTATCCCATTTATGGATGCATCAATGAGAAATATCAATGTCACCATTGTAAGGTTTGGATAATGTTTTTACTACAAAAAAAAAAAAAAAACAACAACAAACATAGTTCCAGCCACTGTACGCATTGAGAGAAAACAGATGAAACTGCTGCAAAGGAATGAAAACAGTCCAGGAGAATGCCGTTTTGTTTACAGGGATCGTTGGTACCAATGCAGGGGAATGCAAGATTTTCTTTGCCCTATAATGGCTTTCATTTCATGCAGAAGCAACTGTTCCTATTGGCCCCAAATCAGTGGCGTCTTTGCTGGTCGCGTAGTGCCACAAAAACAAACAAAAAACAATTTTTGCAGGAATGTAGATTCAAGGTGGAAAAAGAACTTGCTTGGGCATTGCCACTTCCAAGGTAGAAATCGTTTAAATTTCGAATTTCTTTTTTCATAAAATGTAATTGATCCGCCCGCCTCCAACGACACCAATGTGTCCTGCAATGCGTGTATTGCGTGAAGATTTTTTCTGGCCATAGCAGGGCTGTTCCTAACCTACCTTACCTAATGCCAAATTCTCTGATGCTCAGATCTCTATTACATTTGCCCTTAATCTTGAAATCAATGGTAGGAATATAAAAAATGATCTACAGGAACACGAAAACGTAGGAAGCCCTAACCAAAATTGGGGCAAAATAAAATAGTTCTAGGCAACCGAAAACCCCATATCCAGGGCCATATGACCAATACATCGTTTCTATCTCCAAATCTTTCTCCTCCAGCAACTGAACGTACATAGCAACGATGCCAGATGCAGCGGTAGAGCCTTCTTCCACTATACTGGTTGCTAACGATTTTTGGCAGGGTGGGATTTTTTTTTCAGAAGTATTCTATGGCAGTTCGAGGCCTAGCGCCTTCACATTCGGGCTTGGTGTTTCGAATTTAAATTTTTCGAGCCATTTTCATTTGGGTGCAAGTGCACATAAAATATTTAGGATTAACGTACTAGCAACATTTATGCCAAGGTAGATATTATATTATCGCCTTGTTTATAAACTCACTAAGAGATTTAATAAGAATTTTTCAAATTTTAGAACAAGTATAAATGAAAGGCTATTAAAGCTATAATTGTGAACACTTATACGAAATTATTGGAATTATTTTTCAAAGGAAATATTTATCTCCTAACTTCCTAACCTCCTAAGTTAATGCTCCCTAACTTGTTGGGCAAGTCACTTGGGAGAGAAGTTAGGGAAGATATTTTTACATATGTAACTACCTTTGAAACCTATAAACAGGCTTCAAAGGGAAGAAGAAAAGGAAGAATCTCAATTTGAATCTCAATTTTTTGAAGAAAAGTAAGACTTTTGGGAGGTCTAATACATGACACTTTTGGGAAGACATTGGGATCACACTTAGGCTCTCACTTGGAGACACTTTGAGTCTTGGGAGAAGAGCTTTGTGAACGATTGCTTGTAAGATGGCTTGCTAGAGTAACGATTTCAGCCTCTTTGTCATGGTCTTGTGAGTTATGTATTTTTTATTTTGTTTTGTTTAAATTGTTTAGCTAGTGGTTTAGATAGTATCATCATTGGCAAGTAATTTTGGGAATTTTAGATTGCTCTTACTATTCTTGTTGCCCAATAGAAATTTCTATTAAAATTTTTCCATAGAAGTGCTTGTGTTTAAAAGCCTTAAGAGCATTTTAGTAGTAAATTTTGTTATTGTGGAATGTGTAGGAACTGCTATTGGAATTGTTGTAAGAGAGCCTCTGTTTGTAGTCACCTCGTTGAACAATTCAGTAGTCGAGAGGGTTCAGAAAATATTTAGTATTTTGATGGGACCAGAATAGCTTATTTTTATCTTTAAAGTAAATACCCATGGTATTTCAATCAGAAATTGTCAAGTCTTTTAAAGGTTCTATTTGAATGCAATCGTTGACATCTATTATCTAGTCAAAATTGAGTCTCGTATGTGGTAGTTTATGCAACAATTTTTGGTAGCATAGTAGGATTGCCTTAAAGAAATTGCTTATTTGAGCCTTGGAAGTTTGANTTGCAAAATTTTCTTTGTTACAAGTAGGTATTATAAAGACTGCGTAGACTAGGTAGTTGAACAAAATAGGAAATTTTTAACAACTCACAGTGCTTGGCAAAGTTGGCTGAATCTCTTTAAAGTAAGTCATTTGTAGTTTACACACAACGCAATCATTACATTTCACACAACTACACGTCGCAACAACACACAAACATACTCACATTAACTACTAAGTTTATTTGGAGGTATCTGGGCCTTGGTGTTTCCAGAGACCAGTAGGCACCTAAATCCTATTCGAGGACACTCGTTGGCGGTCACGTCCCAAACGGTCGCCAACAGTTCTTTTGGTGATAGAAGGAGGGCTGAAAATTAAGCCTCTAGGTTCATAAGCCTTATACTTTTAGTACATCAACAATTCTTTGTTACTATAAAGGCTTAAGAAATTAGATACTCTTTTCAGTTCATGACCAAGAAGATTGATAGTTTGGAAAGTTTAAAAGTTTCAAAAGATATTCTAGATTCTAAGACTAATTCTTCATCAGAAGAAGAAGACAAGAATGTTTTTGAATTGGGAACAAGTAGTGAAGTGAAAACTAGAAGATCAAGAAGATCACCCATTATCTCTAGTTTATCAATTCGTAAGAGAAGATCTAGAAAGTCTAAGAGTTTAAAATTTCAAAGGAATAGGATGGCAAATCCTTGGCAAGGAGTTACACCATTAGGATTTCAAAATTACAATGATATTCCTAAGGTAGTTTATAAATATTTTCCTGAGCCTTTCATTCCTGGAAAAGCTTATTTAGCTGAAGAATATATTCACATGTTTGAGTCAGCTCTAGCTCATGCAAACATTCAACATGAAGATCAAGCTTGTAGGTTGTTTGTATCAAATCTAAAGTATACGACTCAGATTTAGTATTCAAACTTACCAACTAATAGTATTACAAGTTGGGATGACATGAAGAATCTTTTCTTGGCCCAGTTTGGTAATCAATTAGATCAACAAAAACTATACTGTGGGCTAATACAAGCAAAGCAAGGAGTTAAAGAGTCAATTAGATATTTTAACATCAAGTTTCAACGAATTTGTGGACTCTTTCAAAGACAATATAAGCCATTAGAAGAAATGCTTAAGGAAACTTATCTCAAGGCTGTCAACCCCAACATTTCAATTTGGTTAAGGAGAACTCCAAACATAACTACACTAAATGACTACTTTAGTGAAGCTATACAGTTAGAAAAATAGTTGAACTTAAATTTTGAAGAAAATATTACAATTCCAAAAAGGGAAGAAAGAGTTATGATTCCTACGCAAGATTTTTCTCAAGTTAAAGCTTTACCAGGTCCATCTCATGTTAAGATAGAGCACAGACATGGAAGAGTAGGATCTGAAAAAGGACAATTAATGAGAGATATGTCTAACAAAATAGTGAAGCTTGAAAAAGCTTTGGCAAGAGTTAATATCAAGGAAGAAGGAAAAAATAGAAAGCATAAACATCAAAAAACTAAGTTAGTAGAAGATGAGTATGAAAGTGACCTTATTATGTCCAACTTTCTTGATATTGAATCTGATAATTAGTTATCTAGTGTTCATTATGCAAGTAAATCTTCTAGTAATGGATCTAGTAATACTTCTTCTCTATCAAGTTTTGAAGAAGATTTTTCTTCAGATGAAGAGTGTAATAACAATAAGGAAAATGGATATAGTCTTCAATCTAAGGAAAGACTAACTACTTCTAGACCCCCAAATGTTATTACTGATCCATCTACTAAGAGAAAAGCTTTTGAGCCAAATAGAAGAGACAACAATAAAGGTAAAGACAATCAAAAAGAGCAAAGCACTCCAAATCAGTCTTTCAATAAATGGATTAAGAGACCAAGCTTTATTGGTGATGGAGA
>MNCI01011205.1:127947-161591 GCA_015680685.1 Gnetum montanum
TTTCAAAAGATATTCTAGATTCTAAGACTGATTCTTCATCAGAAGAAGAAGACAAGAATGTTTTTGAATTGGGAAAAAGTAGTGGAATGAAAAATAGAAGATCAAGAAGATCACCCATTATCTCTGGTTTGTCAAATCGTAAGAGAAGATCTAGAAAGTCTAAGAGTTCAACATTTCAAAGGATGGCAAATCCTTGGCAAGGAGTTACATCATTAAGATTTCAAAATTACAATGATATTCCTAAGGTAGTTTACAAATATTTTCCTAAGCCTTTCATTCCTGGAAAATCTTATTCAGCTGAAGAATATATTCACATGTCTGAGTCAGCTTTAGCTCATGCAAATATTCAACATGAAGGTCAAGCTTGTAGGTTGTTTGTATCAAATCTAAAGGATACAGCTCAGATTTGGTATTCAAACTTACCAAGTAATAGTATTACAAGTTGGGATGACATGAAGAATCTTTTCTTGGCCCAGTTTGGTAATCAATTAGATCAACAAAAACTATACTGTGGGCTAATACAAGCTAAGCAAGGAGTTAAAGAGTCAATTAGAGATTTTAACATCAAGTTTCAACGAATTTGTGGACTCTTTCAAAGACAATATAAGCCATCAGAAGCAATGCTTAAGGAAACATATCTCAAGGCTGTCAACCCTAACATTTCAATTTGGTTAAGGAGAAATCCAAACTTAAGTACACTAAATGACTACTTTAGTGAAGCTATACAGTTAGAAAAATAGTTGAACTTAAATCTTAAAGAAAATATTGCAATTCCAAAAAGGGAAGAAAGAGTTATGATTCGTACGCAAGATTTTGCTCAAGTTAAAGCTTTACCAGGTGCATCTCATGTTAAGATAGAGCAATGACATGAAAGAGTAGGATCTGAAAAAGGACAATTAATGAGAGAAATGTCTAACAAAATAGTGAAGCTTGAAAAAGCTTTGGAAAGAGTTAACATCAAGGAAGAAAGAAAAAATAGAAAGCATAAACATCAAGAAACTAAGTTAGTAGAAGATGACGATGAAAGTGACCTTATTATGTCCGACTTTCTTGATATTGAATCTGATAATTAGTTATCTAGTGTTCATTATGCAAGTAAATCTTCTAGTAATGGATCTAGCAATACTTCTTCTCTATCAAGTTCTGAAGAAGATTTGTCTTCAGATGAAGAGTGTAATAACAATGAGGAAAATGGATATAGTCTTCAATCTAAGGAAAGACTAACTACTTCTAGACCCCCAAATGTTATTACTGATCCATCTACTAAGAGAAAAGCTTTTGAGCCAAATGGAAGAGACAAGAATAAAGGTAAAGTCAATTAAGAAGAGAAAAGCACTCCAAATCAGTCTTTCAATAAATGGATTAAGAGACCAGGCTTTATTGGTGATGGAGAGTACGATTTGATTGAAGACCTTAAACATGTCAAGGCCAATATTAGCCTCTATCAGTTGCTTCAAATAGGAGATCAGCAAAGAAAGGCTTTAGAGTTCATTAAAGGTAAAAGGAGAGCTAGAGAATTAGAGTTAAGTTATGTGTCTAACAACGATGAGAAATTAAAGACCTCATATGATAAGGAAGCTCCTCCTTTTCTTTTGACAATGAAATTGAAGGATAAATACTTACACAATTGTTTGGTTGATTCTGGAGCTATGTCTCCTATAATGCCATTGTCTATATGTAAGAAACTTGGTTTGATTCCTAAAAGGTCAAATAAGAAGATTGTTCAAGTGGATAAAAGTAGAGTGAAGATTGTGGGTCAATTGCCAAATGTTCTATTAGAAATTGCTTCTGAACCCCGCATTAGAAGTAAAGTAACTATTCAAGTGGCAGATATACCAGATTCACATAGTCTCTTATTGAGTAGAAGTTGGAGTAAGAATTTCTCAGGTTACATATCAACAGATTATTCTCACCAAAATATGGGAGAAGCAATACTAATTTTGTAGTTGATATAACCAAAAGAAGTTTACTCATAAAAGAATAGAAAATTTTTGCATGGATAAAGAAAGAAAAAAAATACTTGAGATATACAATGAAATTTTATGTTTATTTGTGAAGGTATAATTAGAAACTAAGATGTATAAATAAATCTTATATATGATTAATTAATTAGTTAAAATTTGATTAGAGAAAGAGGAGGAGAGCATTAAAGCCTAAACATATAGTCAAGACTAACTAACTTTTGGGGTATTGAGCCTGAAGAAAAATATTGATAATGAAAAATGAAAATTTAGAGTAGATCACAAGCTTGACATTGAGCTTTTCAATTTTAGAACTATCTACTCATATGTAAAACCTTGCAATTTATTCTTTTTAAAAAGAAATAGGTGAAGAAAATTAATTATTAGTTGGAAGGAAGGTCCTAGTTCTAACAAAATTTACATCACTTTTCAATATCCTTGCTTAAAGTTAAAATAGAAAAGGGATTTGAGATAGAGAGCTATGGCTTAATTCCAATATTTGGATCAAAGTAAGAAAGTGATAGAACTTGTGGAAGATCTTCACCTTGTTACTTGTTATTGATCTTATGTTGAAAATCCTTACCACAAATTGTAACCTTCTTGTCAAGACTAGATTTAATTTCTATTTTAATAGTATTTTTGTTAGAAAAATAAAATTTTGCCTTATGAGCTATCTATCCAAGTTGCTTAATATTTTCTTTAGTAGTAGTAAAATTATACAATAGTGCTTTTGTCTTCTCTAGATTCTTTATTGCTATTTAAGCATTCTTATCATTGGCATTAACTTGCTTTTTTATATCTTTGCCTTCATATTAATTTTTCCTATGTTCAACTTCAACACATTTTTTGTTGAGCAGAAAAGGACAAACTTTAAACAAATGTCCTTCACAATGGCAAAATTTGCAAGAATTAGAAACATCATAAAATGTAATTGGTTGAATGTAAGTCTTTCCTCCTACTTGTGATACCAATTCTATTTTATGATTGGAAAGGTTGATTTCAACAAAAAAATATTTATAGAAACCAAAAGTTGTAGAAATATACTTCATATACTTAATGGAATTGAGAAGACTAATAATTTCTAGCTCAACTTTCTAAAAAATTAACAAAATTTTATATAACTCAACAAATCATGGAAATTTAGCTTATTCTTGAAATTGAACATAAAAAATTGAAGCCCACTCACAAATGATCAACATTGCATGATTATGTATAAAAGATCCTATATCTAATTAGTATAGAGCCATGATCAACAAAACTATCTTGTAAAATCATATACCATTTACTAAGCAATGTTAACATGTAGGAAGGTGGACTAATGTGTGGGAAGGTGAACTAATGTATAGGGAGGTCAATGGACATGAGGGAAGGTGGACCAATGTGCAAGGAGGTGAAATGTGACTAGCTGATAGCTATAAAGCAAAGAATGAAGACAATGTCATGGGGAGGGGGGGGGGGGGGGGGAGGGGGGGAGTGAGGGCCTCCTTAACAAATCAAGCTCTCTTCTCAAACAACTGCATCTCTCTCAATTGAGGCACAAGAAAATGGGTAGGGGGTCTCTAGGGGTTGAGAAACCAGCAGATGATGGTTTTCTCTCTCTCTCTCCTCTTATTTTTCTTAGGGAGATAGCAGCGTAGCTAACGTGCATGGACAACAAGTGTGGTAGGTGAGTGCTAAAATCCTATTTATTTATTCTTAGCAACAGATCAATGATATTCAGAAATGGCAGAGTTGCATGGATGATAGCTAACAATCTTAGTAGGAAACCAAAAGGTGGTGATTTTCTTTTCCTTTTTTGCAGCAAACCTGTGACGACAAAAAATGTAGGATTAAAGATAGCAATGCATCTACTAGCACATGACAGTGGGATCTTGCAGCTCATTTTCTTTTCTCTCTCTCTCTCTCTCTCTCTCTCTACTACGGTGTTGTAATAGTTGACAACAGTAATTATAGACATGGGTTGTATAGTTCTATTCCATTTTTGGTGGGTAGTGCATCTGTGATAGGGTTCTGCAAATGGGGAAAAATTTTTCTTTCTTGTGTTGAAGATAGGGAATGTTTTTTCTATGCATTAGAGACAGGTTAGGAGGCTCCTTCATCCAGCCTCTTCTCTCTCTCTCTCTCTCCTCTAGTGGCTATAGATAGTGTTGGCTATAACAACATTCACAATGAATTGGTGATGAATGATGGAAATAGCTAGAAAACAAGAAAAAATTATTTTGGTTGCTTTTGTATTCTTAAATTTGAGACACTTATTTGAATTAAATTTTTTTATTTTTTTTATTATTTTCAAAAGGCCACATAGCCCTCTCTAGATAAGATTATTCTCAGGTTTTGGTAGAGGCACCCTAGACAATATTCTCCTCAAATGAGTTTTTCCCTAGGTGTTGGTGCATCCAAAATTTATGCATCAATAATAGTAATAGTGGATGGTCAATAGCCAATGATAGGTAGGTGGCCTCTCTCAGCTAGTAGTTAGTAGCTCAGTGCTTATGTAGTAGTAGAAGAACTAGCAGTAGTAGTGGCACGTGGCTCTCCATGATAGTGGCACGTGGGGATGATGATCTCTCGACCTCCCTCTCCTAGCAATAGACGTTGTAGGTGCATGAAAACATCTACAACTATGGTAAGCAAGTGGGGTGTAATGGTAGTGGACCACATTCAACATGTGACATCAGTAGCATCGAGTAGTAATAGACGGTAGCTAGTGGAGGGGTTCTGGACCTCTCTCTCCCAATGGCTGCTACAAACATGAACAATGTGTGTGGTGGATGGCTAATAGCAATGAAGCATCAAGAAATGGGAAACATTGTTGGAGGTCTCCCTCTCACCAGTAGGGTAAGGTAGTTAGTGGTTGGTAATGAATGGTAATCAATAGGTGGCAACATGCAGCGATGGGAGACGTTGTAGTCAACAATGATAGTAGATGGAAATTAGTAAGTGGTAGTGCATGGTGTTAGATGTAACTAGAATTAGCAACAAGTAGCAGGAATGCATTCTTGCATAGTAGGGTTTTGTTTTCATTTTTTGTGGCAATAGCAGAGTTTTCTACCTAGCAATGGGCATCCCTAGTAGCAACAACACTATGAGCAAATAGCAAATGATGGAAAACAACGGTAGCATGATGAAAAGGGGGTAAGATCCCCATTTAATCATCTAATGTCACATATCCCTCTTCACCTGAGACTATTCCTATGTTTTTCTATCAATATAGGAGGTTCCCTAGGTGATAGTCTTTCTAAATGAGTTTTTCCAAGTGTTGATGTGTCCAAAATTTATGCATCAACACTTTTTTAGCACTAAAAGGAGAGCTATTTTTCAACCTCTATTTTCGCTTTATGTTTCTAAAAATATTATTTTTTCTATTCTTTCCCATTGATTTGCACTATCTATTTACATTTTTGCTCTCTTTGTTTCCATTCTATTTCTATTGTTAGTTACCAATTTATAAATTCTAAAATTTTTTGTTTTTCCTGGTTTTTAAAAATTTCTATTGCCTGTTCTTATTAACATTTATCTAGTTTTAGTTCGTATTTTCTTAATTTGAAAATCTAGTTTATTTTCCTATTTTAGTTTATAATTAGGTTATCTAAAACCTTTAGTGGCCCATTTTTGATACCAATTCTAGTTAATAGTCATCCATTTTTAGTTTTCTCGCTCTATTTTAGTTTCATCTTTAGATAATCAAATTTATACTTTGGTGGTCCTTACCTCAGCTGCAACTTTGATGAGATGATTTACATCATTCTGCTTTTAATTTACTTTTGTAAAATTCTACATTTCTTAATTTTATTTGTAATTTTAGTTTTCTTTTTAAAAATAAAAAAGTATAGTATTTAAATATTATTTTGTTTTTTGTAATTTTTACAATTTATTAGCATTTTACATTTTCCATTATTTTTCATTTTATAAGTGAATCTTCTTATAAAACATCTCAACTAAAAGCTTCTACTCCTACCCCTAGCCAATCAACTACCAATCATTTTACTTTATGAAAATAACATGCTTTGTGATTTCCAAGTTTTATCCCTAGAAGAACTTGAACTAGGATGGTAGCCAATTAAACCCCAGCTCCCTTGGTGAGAAATCTTTTTAACTTCACTAACTACAATGATATTCTGAAGTTACTTGAAAACATAAATTTGTTCTTCGATCCCACAACCCCTACTAGTGATGCCCACCATCATATACAATGTTTTAAAACCTTATTAGGCATCCATGACATTGTCTAAAATGACATAGCATGTAAGGCCTTTGTGACAACTTTTAGGAACAAAGCTACCCAATGGTTTTTGATGCTTACTAATACATCTATCAACTCATGGTAAGAGTTTAAAAATAAGTTCATACTCCAATTTGATAGGTTCACTAACTCTGCCATAGCATTAAGCAATTTCACAAGCTTAAGGAAAATACTTGAGGAAAATGTTCGTAATTACAACTTAAGATTCTTCCATCAAATTGCTTATGTGTCAAATGAGATGTGTTTACAACCTGATGGTATCCTCAATTTATACATCTCTACCATTAACTCATTCTTCACCTATTCCATTAAGTCCAATCCCAACATAACAAAAAAATACAAGGAGTAATGGCTAAGATTGTTGAGTTGGAACAAATTACCCTCATAAATAGCATTCAAACCCAATTTAGAATGATGAGTATTAACAACCATATGTAATCTAGTCCTCTACCTTTACAAACTTTCCCAATGATCAATACTATGTTTCAAACTCCTCCCCCCACCCCCACCCCTCCTCTTCAACTAACTCAACCTTTACACAATTATTTTCAAAGTTTAATGTCCTCTTCATTTCTACCATCTAATACTAGTTTGAATGATGACCAATTGAAAGCCATAATTCAATCCATCATAAATCTAAATGGAATATCTAATCCTAATGTGTTCACTTATCAAATAGAAAATAAAATGTCACAAATATTAACTGCACTTCAACTTCTTTCCAATGAAGTAGTTGAATTGAAGCAAAATAACAATAAAGTCTCTATAAAATCCAGAAAACTGAACACATTAATCAATGATGATTATTCTTAGCACTATATGGTGACAATGTTCAAAGTCAAAAAAATGGGTAAACCCCAATTATGGTGTTAAAAATACCTCATGAAACCAGGAATGAAAAAAATTCCCTCATTGGAACAAGTTATGGTAAGTGATCCCAACCCACATAACTCTTGCTACCATAGACTTAGTGACATTATGAATAGCACACAACAACAAACTAGGAATTATTTTGATACTCTTCCAAATGGAAGAGCTCCTAGTTAAAATAACATATGTAATCAAATTGGACCATCCCAAGCAAATGCCCCACAATGACCAAACCCCCCTTCTATAATGAATATATAATTAATTAAAAATTATTAATTATTGCATAATGCATAATATTAAAAAGAGTGGCATCCCATTTATTAAAATAAAAATATGCATAATGAAATAAACCCTTATATTCATTAAAATAAACCCTCCACAATAACATCAAAAGCCCCACTTTTTAGTATTTGAGTAGGTAGGTAGATGCCACTCCCACTCCAAAATGACTAACATATTGCCATGTTGATAACATAGTGTTTCAATTTAGTGTTGATATAGAAATATAGGTCACAACATAAACTAACATGCAACACCCAACAATACATGATTTCGCAAGGTCATTACTTAGGGCACCTTGTTTATTGGTATGGTTAGCCTAAGAATAAGTCTTAGTGAAAGAGGAAAGTGACCAACAATTTAAAAGAACATTAAATTTGAAAATATTAAATTACTTGCAAACAAAAATATTGGATATTAAATAGCTATTAAAGATCATAATATTAAGTAAATAATAAAATGAAAAACTAAAATTTTAAAGAAGAAAGACTTAACAAAATTATAGTCACAAGTTACAAGCTAGGATAATAGCAAGAAGGAGAAATAATAGGTATCATTGACAACTTGCAAGCAATAACATCATCCAATAAAAACTATATGCACTAACAAAAAGGTAGCAAGTTTCACATATTGAAATGGAGAAGGGATATAGGATGGGAAAGATGATGAGGCTAGAATAAGAGAAGGGAAAAAAGGGAGAAAAAGAAGAAGAAGCCTTTTTCTTATTTCTTACTTATAATTGCTCTTGAACCTAATAAGGCCTTTTATAATCTTTTCTCCTTCTTCTTTTCTCTTTTCTTTTTACTTGAAGAAGAAAAGGTAACCACATGTTCTCTTATTTTTCCATCATGCATGATTTCTTTGGCCAATTGTAATGAAGCAAAGATCCTCTAGTTTCCTTTGTTATTTGAATCTCCTTGCCTTTTTCCATGCTTTCCACTTGTGTAAGTCCATACAAGACAATTAGACCATTCATGAATAAAATTGTAGATTTCATATTTCAATCAAGAGAAAAAGCATTTTTTTGAAAGGATTTCTGAATTGGTCCACCAAACAAAGTATACCAAAGTTAACCTTCCATTGAATTCGCCTCAAGGTACTACAAAACTCCCACTAGAGTAGAATGTCTCAAATAAATCCAGGGTTTTCTTTCCTGGATATGAAAAATCCATAAAGAGTGAGAGAAGTATGGGATATGCATGGATTCACGTTTATGATTGATGAGTGGAAAGGTACCCCTACACTCAACCATACAAATACAAGCGTTTCACACATGATCTGGTCAAACTCTGTAGATGAACTAGTTGTGGTATCAAGATAGTTATCCTTAGGTTGTAGTTCACTATCTTCCCATCTAGACTAGTGTTAACTTTGTCATGTATGGTTTAGTCTAGAGTGAGGTGTATGATGTGTTCCTATACTAACGCTACTCCTGGATATAATGGGAAATAATATTAACTATGCTAAGAGAGAGAGGATGAGAGAGAATCTAAGCTAGCATAAATGCAATGAGCATCTGTTCCTCAATCATTTGTACACATCTTGGACCTCATGCACGACTACCACTGGGATTACCAAGTGCAGATCGTAGGTATGCTACTAGGTTACCGAGTAGTCACACTTGAATGCTCGTAATCAATTTGTATTCATTTGGCATTTAACAAGAGTTTAGGGTGAAGAGATATTAACTAAGAAAGCGGTAAATAAAAATTAAAAAAATTAATTAAACTAAGTGAATGCTGCAATGATGAAGTAATCTCAATCTTTATTTCTGGTCTTGTGCATGTCCAAGTATGTCATGCTCAAATAAGGATGCCGTATAATTACAATCACCACACTGTGGGCATACACTGGGAGAGATGGGTTAAGAGAAGAACTACATAAAAATTGACACTAAAACTAAGAAATGAAAAATTGCCTATCAGAACTATCTACCTCTTATTTATAGATGAGGAGATAGGCTATGATATCGTGTACGCGATATCATGGTTAACTAAAATGGTGACTCATCATAACCCCATGATTGAAAGAAAACTCGTCCTCAAGTTATAGTGAGAAGAAGCTCCATTGATTACATAGTGGATAAATACAGGATTATTGAATGGTAAGAATGGGTTTATGCTGGAGTGTGAAATTAAAACAAAATTGAGACACAACATAAAGAATGTAAAAGGAAATCCTACAGCTACAAAATTGGTGGAACTCATGTAGTTCCTGGTGGTGGTGGCTCCTCCATGGATGCTTTTCCCTTATCTTGTGCTCCAAGTCTTGGGACTTGATGGCATTGAAGTATGGCCTAAAGTTTCTCCTCTTGTAAAGCCTTGTTTACCTTGGCATGCACATAAGTTTGTGCTTGTGCCATAGAGGCATCCCAGTCAGTCTTCTCTTTTTCTTCCACCACCCTTTTATTCTTTTTCAAGAATTTATTAAGTTTCTTAGTTCTGAAAGTGTCCAGCTAGTTCTGAGCAACCTTTGGCCCTATATTTGGAAAGTTTAATCCTTTCAAAATGGATTGAACAGAGAAATCAATAGTCACACCACAAATGTCAACCATGGTGCCTTCTTCTTTATTGTGCCAAAATTGGTACATTTCCCCTAAGTACCAGGCATGACTTTTAGAGAGGGTAGCCCATAATGGGGACCTTGTGAGGTGATCCCTAATGGCCTCCATAGCAAACTCTGCAAATGATCCAAAGTTTATCTCCACAATCACTATAGTGAATGTGGACTTCTCGTGACTAGCTTGAACACAATCCTGAGGCAAAGTGAGATGTTGTCCCTATTCAACCGTAGCAACTGCTCCTCCTTCTGCTTGCCTTTATTGTACAGTAGCAAGGTCTTCTTGGTGAATGCTAAATGATTATTCCTCCTACTCTACATGTTGTTAGGCAGGATCTTCTCTTCCTCCTCTCCTAGGTCATTTGCTACCACCTTGAGTAGGACCTTCTTCTTTTTCTTGTTTAAGGGCCATCTGCAATCACATGGGGCCAATCATTAGTAAGGTTATTACCAAGTTAGGTTATACCTTACTACTTGTCTTAATAGATTTACTTTATTTCCATGTGATGTTAATTATTGGAAGAACATGTCACTCAAAAGATTATAATGTTGAGTCCTCTTTACTTAGGTGGTTTCCAAATTTAATTTTCTAGTATAGCTTAGGGGAATGAAATTTTTTTGGCACATTTATCCTTAATTTTATAACTAATTACCCTTAATAATGTCCTTTTGATGATGAAGAATTTCAAAAAATCTATGCGCTATTTAGTGTGTGCCCCTCCCCCATGACTAAGCTGAACACTTCGGGTTCAGGTAGGTTCAAACAGAATGAAAATCAGAGTACCAACGAGTGAGTTATGGATATGAAAGCAAGGGACATGCAATCACGAGTCATAGAGAGAAATTTGAAAAACTTCCCTTGCGTGAACAATTGCAAATGATGTTGATTAGCATAGGGGGGTCATGTATATATATTTTCATCAAAGTTAGGGAACTTAGAGAATGTACCAAATTTTTAATATTTTTTTTAAATTAAATGATGTAAACTAAGGACATCTGGACAATTTTTAAGGGGTTCTAGGGTAATTCAACTAGTTCTAAACACATGAAAATTATGATGGTGTGAAATTTATCAATAAGGACCTTAGATGGTAAAGGGAAGAAAAAGGCTATATGATGGTTCATAGGAGCGTTTGAATAGGAGGGATAGTAATAAGGGATAGAATATTGTTGACAATACTTTGAGGGTAATAGATGATGTGTGGAAGATGTGTTATGAGTGAAAATTATAGAAATTACACAAGTGGGTCCTCCCCAAAGGAGGTTCCAACCTATAATGCCCTTGCGTAACCACACCTTAAAATGTCCATAGGCACTAGAAGGGTTAAATGTAATCCACACTAATTCCACAAAACACACACATGTAAATATCATCGGAATGATGTAAGAATTCTACACTATATGAGACATGAGCTACAATTACATGAACAGTGAGGTGAGATAGACTACAGAAGGGATTGTAGAGATTGGGACATGAGGTAACTAACCCAGGGCATAGTGAATCCTATGTGTAAAGCATGATTAAGGTGTCATTAACCTATCATTTCAAGATCAAGACCAAGTCCATTCCTCTAATTAGTGACACAGCATTGGTTCATCCCATGATGAGCGACTATGAGAGTACTAGAGCAACAAGGTGTATAATCACTTGGCATTTGGTTCAAGGGAGGAGTGATTTTTGCTTCGTGGCACTTTCTTTTTCTTTTCTTCTATCTTCTCTTTTTTTTTCGATTGCTAAATCTAGAGAAACTGCCAACCTTCAGGCTGGGTGCATGTCTTTCTAGTGGGACCCCCTAGAACAACATTGGATTTTAAAGTACCTTTTGATTACTCTTACTCCCATTTTGTTTTAGATCTACAAGGATCTTAGTACAACCACGTTACATGATAACTCCCATAAATGTCACCAAAGAGAATTCACAAGTCCCCTTGATGTCACATCCTAATCGTTCCCTCTTGATTCATCCTTCTTCATTCTGGATACAATGAACACAAAGTTAATTTTAAGTTTCAAGAAATGTCAAGAATATCATTGTACCCTCGAATAGAATCTCTTATTTGTAGGATGGATGAGTGGGTGTAGGGGGCTCACTGTCCAAATAATTGATCATTCAAGACTTGATAACATAGAACAAACCTCAACCAATGAGCCACATGATTGTTTTATTCGTAGATGAGATTACTTATAAAGAAATAAAAATACAAAAAGATAAAACGAGAAGTTGAAAAATGAAAAACTAGAAAAAAATTGTAAAATTAAAGAGAATGAAAAATATTTATTAATCCTACTTGTTATTAGAAAGGGGGATATCTCCCATAACTAAATGGTTGAGCATGGTGAGGATTAATAAATGAAAGATGAGGATCGTTGCATGTTGAAAACATTGAAACTTGGTCATACTTACCCCATTGGGGTTCCCACACTTGATTATAGTAAACATAGTGGGGCAATTTATGAGATGTGGTTCCTAGATAAAGAGTTGACCCACTATGATATCTGGGACCGTAAGATGGTATGCAAGGATCAAGACATTGCTCTTCATGGCTGTGTTCATTGGGCCATCTGGTTGTTGGAGTGTGAGTTGATGGCCCTGATAAAGTAACACAAGGCATTAGGTTTGAAGAGAAGGATGCACCACAGTGTTGGGCTTGTGTTGAGTTGGATAATGCAGTGGCCTTGGGATTGGGTTGTCCCTTCTTATGGTTATGTTTAAAGAAGGGATGCCTTAATGTTGAGAAGGTCTCTCACTGTTGATAGCAATAGTAGCACAAGTAACATTCGTGGGTTGTTGTTGTGGTGCAGACACTTCAGGAATAGTTGGTGGAGATCTAGAAGGAGGAAAAGGATGAGAATGTTAAAATTGAGAAGAAGTGTAAGGTACACAAGGTGGTGGCTGTGTTGAAGATATGGGATGATAGTATTGAGGAGAATGATAATGTAGAGAGATAGAGTATGTTAATCCAGTTGGGGAAATAGGATGTTGAACTAAATAAGCATTTTGATTCGGAGGATGTGAAGGATGTCTCTAGTTGAGGGGTGGCTTCCTGCACGATTGGGATTGTTGCCACTGTGATCGAACACAGTATCTCTATACGAACTCTGGATGTAATGTGCTTCCCCAATGCTCATATAGATGTAACAAGATTGGGCATTGATCCTTGGGGTGATTGTATAGAAAAATGTTGCATTCATATGTATGATTGGTAGTTGAGCTCTTATTTTCTTCATTCCTTCTTTCTAAATGTCTAATGATATTTTGTCCTACTTCTTGGGTTGTTAAAACTCTATCTCCAATAATATCAATAAATTCCCCACACTTTTTATGTGTCCATTCCAACATCTTATTAATCTTTTCCTTGAATTCTTCTAGTGATTGTTGTGTTGGCAAAGATGATTTTTCCTCCTTGAGATAGGTTGATTTCTCATTTTTGTGATTATGGAACTTTGTTAAGTTGAGACTTTGGTCTTGTTGATGTTTTGCAATACTATCCCATCTAGCCATTTCTTCTTCTTCTTTTGCTACCCACTTAATAAGCTCTTGGACTTGATGGATTCATAGTTCGTATAGCTGACCATGGGCATACATCCCTAGGGTTTCTCTTGTTGCATCATGAAGCCCATCAATGATATGATACATTAGCCTTTCTTTGGAGAATTCATGGCTTGGATAGTTTTTTAACAGTGCGTAATATCTTTCTAAGGCCATGTCCAAGGGTTCATGTTGTGTTTGTTTCCACTCTTGGATTTGTTTCCTCAAGGCTGACACTCTTGCATAGGTTTGATATATTTCGTTAAAGAGTTCTACCATTGTTGGCCAACATCGTATTGAATTTGGTTTTAATGATCTATATCATACTTTTGCTTGGCCAAAAAGTGTCATCGGAAAGAGCATAAGTTTTTGCCAACCATTATCAATGTTGTTCCATGCACAGGCATTGCAGAAGGCTTGTAAGTATTATTGGAGAAGGCATTGCACAAGTTGTGATATCAAGACAGTTATACCTAGGTCGTAGTTCGCTGTCTTCCCATTTGGACTAGTGTTAACTTTGTCATGTATGGTTTAGTCTAGAGTGAGGTGTATGATGTGTTCCTATACTAATGCTACTCCTGGATACAATGGGACATAATATTAACTATGCTAAGAGAGAGAGGGCAAGAGAGAATCTAAGCTAGCCTAAGTGCGATGAGCATCCATTCCTCAATCATCTGTAGACATCTTGGACCTCGTGCATGACTACCACTGGGATTACCAAGCACAGATCCTAGGTACGTTACTGGGTTGCCAAGTAGTGACACTTAAATGCTAATAATCAAGTCATACTCATTCAACGTTTAATAGGAGTTTATGGTGAAGAGATATTAACTAAGAAAGTGACAAATAAAAATTAAACAATTAATTAAACTAAGTGAATGTTGCAATGATGAAGTAATTTCAATCGTTATTTCTAGTCATGTGCATGTCCAAGTACATCACACTCGAATAAGGATGTCATACAATTACAATCACCACACTACAGGCATAGAATGGGAGAGAAGGGTTAAGAGAAGAACCACATAAAACATGACACTAAAACTATGAACTGAAAAACTACTTGTTGGAATTGTCTACCTCTTATTTATAGATGAGGAGACAGGCTATGATATTGCATATGCGATATCACATATGCGATATTGCAGTTAACTAAAATGGCAAGTCATCAATGATGGACATGTGTTGAATTAGAAATGTATTATTGCTTTCTTACAGACAAAGAGAAAAATGAAATATGTTTGAATATTGCATTTGGGAAGCTACTCGATTGTTTCTTAGAAACAAAATTGTAGGGAATCATGACATGTGAGTTGCTACCAAAGATGGAAAATCTCTCTTGGATTTAATGATTCAAGCATCATCTACTAGAGGGTAGTAGATGTTGTCAAACTTCATGTGGTATATGACCCAGTATTCTGTGGAATATGGTTTTTTAATGCATCAAGTAACATACAAATTGATTTTAGATTAGCTAGAATTTTGACAATTCTATAATGTTTTTAAAATTTTTTAGCAAGTATACTTTTATTGTCCCAACATATTCAAAAGGTCTGCCAACCTCATAAGAGTTCATAAAAGTTCAATTTTAATTTCAATACTAAAACTAAGAATAAAATAAGTTTTTGGTACATATTTCTTTAGGAGATGCATGGATAATCAAAGTGAAGCCATTTGGCATTAGTCACATGAGGAATTAATGGAGGACTTTGGTAGAAAAAAATAGAATTTGGATGATAAAAATTTTGGTGAATTAGTTCACCTAGTTTTCAAGCCATTTAAATGGATGCTTTAAGTACACTCAAGCAACCAATTAGTTTTCTTTCATACAAATATCCAAAAATGACTTCCAAAGAAGTACCTACAAGTTCATAGGATTTCTCAATGCCCCACATAATTCTCTTAACAACCATCCATTAAATCATTGGATTTCTGATTGAAGCTTCATCATGCAGGTATTGATTTGTTGGGTCTACTATAAATATTCCTAAGTTGGGCTCATTCTTTCACTTTAACCAATAACTTCTTACTAATTGATTCTTCTTTTTTTCAAATAGAAATAATAATGAAATAAAAACACGTTAAAGATCATCTTATTTTAAAACATTCATTCAACCTTATGCCAATAGACAACATATTATGCAAATATGGTGCAACATTAAATGCTAAAAAGTTTATATTTAGTGTACAAAGTGGAAAATTCCTTGATTACATAGTGACAAGAGAAGGTATATCTATTGATCCTAAATGTGTTAACACTCTCTTAGAAATTCCTTATCCGTTATCCAAAAAAGATTTAAGAGCTTTCTTTGGGAAGATTGACTTCATTAGGTGATTTATTTTTATGTTTGTTGAACTAGTAAAATCTCTTAACACAATGGTAAAGAAAGATGAGGACACTACATGGACTACTAAATGCAAAAATGCTTTCTTAGCTATAAAAAAAGCTATGATTGAAACTCTAGTTTTAGTATCTCCTTGGTATAAAAATGAATTCTTTCTATATGCCTTTGCAAGTGATTGCAGCAACTACCATTTTGACTCAGGAGATAGCTAATGAGGAAGAACGCCGCATCACTTATAAGTTTGATTTACTTAAAGATGCTAAGTTGAGATACTCTCCCATATAAAAATAACTATATGCAGTAGTTAAAGCTTTAAAGAAGTTTCAACTTTACCTTTTAAAATCAAATATTATCATAATTATTCTAGATCCTGCTACTCTCGCTTGAGCAAAGCTTCAAGATCCTTCAAAAAAAAGAGCCAAATGGATGATGAAGTTACAGGACTATGACATTCAATAGAAGGTAGCCAAACTAGTAAGAGGAACTAGTTTAACTGCCCATTAGAATAATAAAATCTTACCTATCATTCCTTAATAAATTCTACTTAAAGCTTTATTTCATCATTTCCGGAGAGACTCTACACAATAATGAAAAAGTTTCATTTTACTACTATGAATTTGGTTGTGTAGATAGAAATCTGTATGTTTAACTCGATTATGGCTCTTGATAAAGGAAATGGATTTGATACTCTCCATAAAATTCCAGACTTTTTTGTTTGCTTTAGTTCAATGAGGATATTGCATATTGTTCTATGTTGTAGGTAGTGATTACTTCTATATTGCATATCGTAATATTATTTTGTATTGAAGCTTGCAGTATTACTATGCAACTTGCAATACTAACTTTGTATCACATTGTTGTACAAGAAAAGAAATGATTTGAGGAGAAAATAAAAACAACTATTTTTTTCATTTATGTTATTGAATATTTTTGTGTAATGAATCATTTAGGTTGAAATCTAACTAAACTACCTTAATTTATTTTTTGATTTTTGCTGGAATTTGGGGCTTCAAGTTTTAAGAATTTTAATAAGTGTTCAAGAATGTTTTATTTCTAAAATAATTCAATAGGTGTTCAAGAATGTTTTATTTCTAAAATCTCTATGAAAACTCAATGAGGGCACTTGAAGGATATGGGAAAAAGGGTGTCACAACCTGCATAGATTCCCAAGGCCACTGGAATAACTAGATTCAGATTGCTAAAGTGAGCTTTGATGGTTTTGCACAGGCCTGCTGCAGTGTCTACTCTAGTTTTTCCTTTGATAATTGCACAACATTTGTTCACCTTGGAAGTTCCAACCTTCACAACCACCAGATTTCCCAGCAACTTCACACACGCTCCCAACTTCAATGCATTGACTAATAATTTGCACTTGTAGGCTTCACAGAACTACTGCAGTTGCTTAACAATAGCAGGGCCACCATCATTGTAGCCATTATCATCTTTCTCTACTTCATCATCATCTCCATTGTTTCTTCTTTGTAGCTTAGAAAATGAAATAAGACCTACAGGAGAAATAGGTGCTATGATATGGCTTTGTATAAAGATGGTTTTGTACTACTGCAATTATAGGGATTTTGTTGGAGAATTTCTTAAATCCAATGGTTGCAACTCAACTCATGTGAATCTGCCATAGCATAAGACAATCTCTTGGCCTCTCTATTACCCTGAAAAATGAGTTTTATTATTAAAAAAAAGTGTAAAATATGAATGCAACATTAGTCCTTATAGAATGTAAATAGAAATTGAGAGGGCAAATTGAAATAATCTAGGGATGTTTCACAAGGACACACCCTTTCAAATGACTAATCACATGGGGAAGAACAGAAATCTACCTTCCACCAAGGATCAATTGAAAACAAAAGTAGAAGGGTAGAAGAAAACTGAAATTTAAGAAGATAATTTTCTATGCAATGATTCTTGTTGAAGAAGGTTGCTTGGATTCATAGGTCTTCCCCAAGGCTGCAAAAAGATGAATCAACTGGATAATATCCAACTTGAGATTTGAGGCTTAAGATATTATTTGGAAATGAATGAGGTGGAAGATATACAATTTCTCCATAATAGTTAAATAATATATATTTAAATAATTAGTCCTTCAAAAGAGACCATTATATCTATGCTTCCAAATATAATATAGAATAATAGGCTTAATAACCTTTCAAAAAAAATTGAAATTTATAGAAGTGGTAGGCAAAAAGCAAAATATAACATCATCTTGAGATAGCTTGCATGATGGGATAACTTTGGAAGGCCATGTCCATGCTTGCTAGGTGAAATGACATTGCCAAGAAACATGAACAAAATTCTCTATACCACCATAGAGGGGGCAATTAGGAGTGTGGATCCCAAGATATTTGAGACGTTTGTCAATAAGTAAACCTTGGTGAAGGAGACACCAAGAAAACTATTGAATTTTAGAGAGAGTTGGTAGTTTCCATATATATTGGAAGAGGAGGATCCAAAATTTTTTTGACCCTTGTTTGTGCCAAGACCTATTAAATCATTGAATGACACTTGATTAGTCATGCAAAAGTTGAAAGGGAGCTTGTAGCTTATAAGGTAGAAGTTTTGACCCATTAATCCATTGAAGGCCATAAAAAACAATGTGCATCAAAACATATAGCAATGAATGGTGATCAATAAAATTATAAACTCAAGCTAGGCAATGGTGCATTGCTTTAGAAGCCTTATACAAATTATTAAACACCGCCCTAGAAATCCATTGGTCGATGAGTCAAAGACAACTAAAAGAAACAATTCCCTTATGAAACTAAGAGGTAGCAACCCTAGCATTCATAATGGTAAGGGGAATGGATGATAGAGGTAACCACCAAGGACATAACATAGAGAGAAGAGTAGGATTGATCTTGACATTAGTCCTTCAAAACTTACCAAGTCCTTCAAATTCTTTTGAAAACATGATATCTTGGAATAATGATAGTATGGGGGAAAAGGATCCAACTAATGAAGTGGATTCCTTTCTACAAGGGCTTATTTTTTGAAAATTCTTATTGAAGCCTTAATTAAAAGAGAGTCCCAATAATATGTAGGGCATCTAGATGCTAAACCAACCACTTAGTGACTAAGGTAAGCCCCTATTTGAAAGAGTTCAAAAGACCTAAGCCACTCATATTCTTAGAAAGAGTAACAATATTCTAAGTGACATGATGAAAGCATTTTTAAAAATATTTAAAGGATCACATGAAGTCGTAAAATAATTGTTCAAGCTTCTGATAAGCAACTTGGGAGGGGGCCCAACATGAAGAATAATAAACATGGGTAGAAGCATAGATAGACTTACAAACGAGATACTTATCAGCTAAAATTATGGGTTTAGTCTTCCATTTTTCAATTTTCTTTTGAATTAGAAAAAATACATGCTCCTAGAAAACTAAGGTACAACTTCTAAAACAAAAGGAAATTTTCAGAATCTTGATAATATCTTGATCTTCAATAAGCTTCCAATTATAGCTAGGAAAATGATAGTAATTATTGGTAAATCTATAAACAAAAAATTTATTCCAATTAATAGTGGAACTAGAGAGAGAGCAATATTGCTTCCCCTAGGATAAGATCTATTGCAAATTAGTACCAATGTTTTCAAAAAGGAAAAGGATTCATTGGCAAAATCCATGTTAAGAAGATGATGTTGAGGGGAAGAGAGATAGATCTTGGTTAATGAGTGGTTGAAGGTACCCCCATGCCAACCATACAAATCACAAAGCATTCACATGCTATTTGATAAAATTCTGTGGACTCTTTAGTTTTAAGTGCACTAGTCTTCTAGGAAGTGAACCTTGTCCTAAGGTCATTTATTGTCTTCCCAATTACACTTGTGAAGTATAATGGTATGGTTACGTGTAATTGAGGCATATGATTTTTATCATTTTGTGTTTTATGGCTTTGGTTCTTGAAGAGAGAGAAATAGAGTAATTTAGTAACTAATTTAATTTAACTAATTAAACGATCTCTAACTAGTCCTAACATAAGCATCTGGTCCCACTCTTCTTACACATCCTAAATCCATGTATCCACTACTAGGTTACCAGGTGCTATGCTACTAGGTGCACCAGGTAATTACATTGCTCAGATTACCAAGTGAATACATGTTTATGTTGGAAGCAGTCGTACTCATGTACTTAATCTATTTAGCTTAATTGATTAACGTCTAATTTATATTAATTTATCCTAATTGATTAAATATTTAATAAAGATAATGAACGCATAAATAAAGCATTTAAACTTCTAGAATGTTGCAAGGTTTATCAAGAAGTTCTTCTTTATTTTTGTACACACTAATGTGGTTTAGGTACAATAGTGCTCGAATAAAGATTTGTACACTCAATAACTCCTATTGCAAGAACTTAGGAAAAATATTTTAACTTTCAAATAGACAAACTACAAGATCTCTACTACTTCTATGAATCTTATTTTCCATACACATGGCTAGGAGCTTGTATTTATAGTTTTTCCTCTAGGGTTGCATCAATAGGGCCCCATCAACATAGAAAATGCTATGTTGATGTGGTCCCATCGATAGGGCAACACCATGTAAATGGGATCCCATTGCCAAGGCCATGTCAATGGGGCCCCATTGATGTGACACATTAATGCTCATCATACCTCCATAACTAAATGAAAACTCATCCTCAGGTTCCTTCACAAAATTAGAAAGGTATAGGATTATTGAATAACTCTTAACAAAACAAAACAAGTTGACTTTACAAAACTAAGTACCCAAGTGTATCAAAAAACACATTACAAAATTGTGGTGTTCATGACAAAAAATTGAACACTATTGACATGAATACACAAAAATAATTAGATAGCACTTCTTTTGATGGCATGAAGGAAATGGAAAGATCAAACAGTCCTAGGCAGTGGTGGTTCTTATGGCTCTAAAGGACCTTCACCAGCTTCAATCATCTGTGGTAGCTAAGATGGCTATGGCTATCTTGCTATGACTGCAACCTCTCCTTCAATTAATGCCTTCATCTTCTCCTCCTTAATCAGGGGATCAAGCATAGTCCACACAACATTATCAATATTGGCTAGAATGGGGACATCCCATGGATAAGACATTATTGGGAACATCTTCTTCACATTGAGAAACTAGGTAGTGAACTATTTATGTCCAATGTCAAATTCCTTGACTACATTTTGTAGC
The DNA here is from genome assembly GCA_015680685.1 of Gnetum montanum. Lineage (NCBI taxonomy): Eukaryota > Viridiplantae > Streptophyta > Gnetopsida > Gnetales > Gnetaceae > Gnetum > Gnetum montanum. The sequence continues at coordinate 148,905 of MNCI01011205.1, forward strand.
TCTTGGTAGTCATTCATCCTCCTAGCTAGGTTCTTTGTAGTTGATCATTGATCTATGAATTATGCCTTCAGAACCTTGAGTTTAACATTAGACACCATAAGCTTTTCCTTGGTGTCCTTGTGGTGCTTGAACTTGACCTCATACAACAAGTACAAGTTGGCCATTTTCTTCTCTAACTATAGCCATCCAATAGTTAACATGGCTAGATTTGCATAACAGAGATTGGTAGGCTTCATATAGTCCTACATGCATATTTCTACTTTGTTGTAGGCATCTATAACATCAACAATGGGTTGCCACAACTCTTTTGCTTATTAAAGGATCTCATTTACCTTTTCCTTTTCCAGCTAGATGTGTTTCTCATTTACTTCTTTCTATAGATTGACCTACTCTCTGTAATGGTCCTTAACTCTCTTGAATTTGAGAGCCTTTAATTTCCAAGAAGCTACTTTAATTATAGTTTTCTAGCAATGGGTGTATACTTCCTCCATGGAGAGATTCCTATTCTCTATTGCTAATCTCCTTAGTTTTGTATTTTCTTTGGCTAGTTACTCCTGCTATTGATGGATGAAATGAATTAATTATTACTTATGCTCATCAACATTCTACAAGTAATTATTTTTTTTCTATCAACTAGATGTTCTCCTAGTAGGTTTGATCCAAGGCTTTTTGAATCCTATGTTGTGTGGCCTCTACCAAGGATCGATAAAACACCATCATCTCCATTACACCCTCAACCCCTCTTAGTTTGGTGTGAAGTTGTTGCATAGCTTCATCTCTTGTTAGTGCTGGGCTGAGAAATGTAGGATTGGAAATCTAGGCTCTTAGTTCAGGAACGTTTGCAACCAATAATTCATTTCACTCCTTGGTTGTTTCAAGTTACCCCTTTAATATGATGTTTTAACCCCTTGGCTCTAGTAGCTATGACTAGGTTATAGTGATAGTGTTTGGAAGGTTAAAGATATCCACAAGTAGTTATGCCATTCCCACCAGTTGGTCTAATTTCTCTTCATGTTGTGCTACATTTATTCTGCTACTTGTGATCATTGCAGATGTTTACACATCCTTGAGTGCAATGACATCTAGTACAGATGTCATAGGTATGTTTAAAGTCTTAGCAATATGATTAGCAATCACTTCTACTACTATTTTCTACCCTTGGTGCCGCATCACTCATTCTTCTCCAAGTTCACCAAGAAGGTCACAACATTTTTAAATATTTTTGAGAGTGGTTTTTATTTTGCAAGAGATACCATGCCCTCTCTGGTGCTTGAATTTGACCTCACAGGTAGCTACGTTGTTTAGTATGAGAAAATGGATCCACCCTCATCCATCAAACTAATCATTTAATCCACCTCATTAAGGTGACTCATGGCTAGTCTATATATGGATGGGTCCTTGTTACTCATGCCTATTCTTTGCTCTTATTTACTCAAGAGCCATTCTTTGTACTCTTGCAACCATTGGGTGGTTACAATGATGTTTGACACTATTTTTTGAGTGGTAGGTGGTGGTGGTCATTGCTCCTCTTCTTGAATTGTAGTTGCAAGCATTTTATTCTTCATCATTTTCACCTTGTTGGTGGCTAGAATACTTTTGACAATATTATTGATGTAATAGACTATTCCTCCTCTTTGACAAAGTTTCCTAATAAGGCATGGGAAGTTGAGTGTCTTCTTTCTGCATTCATTTTCTTTAAATTCCTTCTCCATCTCTAAATAGATCACTTGTGCAAGGTTAACCAAGAATCTTCCACTTAGAGTGGTGCATGCTCAAGCAGAGAAGGTAGTGATTTTTCTTGGCCTCACCATGGGATTGAGGTGGAAGGCTGCAATTTTGTAATGAATCCTTTCTACTATTATAAGTGAGACAAACTCCTTGCAGTTGATGCCATAACACCATTACACCCATTCTTTCTTTATGCTTAGATTCATTACATTAGGATCTTAGTAAGATTTACCCTTACTTTGGGAAACCCAAGCATTGTTGCAATGGCCTATGCTAAGTAGGACACTGAGATGTCCTTAACTTTCATCATTGATCCAGGCTGCATGTTATTCTAGAATAGGAATTTTTCTCCCATGTACCACTTTCCAGTGAAAGTGATGATTGGCCACATGAGAGAGGCCTGTAGTTGGTCCTATATTCTCTTGGTGCATGTCAAAAGTTAACTCTTAGAGCACTAATTTTTATACTTTCCTTGATTTTATTTGATCTAGGCATGCCTTTGTTAAGGTTACCTTGAGGTTTGGTGGTTGAACAGGTACATCATCTCAATGGGAGTGTTTTATTGCTACTATTGCTAGTTCTAAAATCTGTCTAATAGATTCAACTTCTACCTTATCCATGAGAGGACCTATGGCATGGATTGCAAGTCGTTATTCTTAGATCTATTCTTGACTTCTTTCCATTCTAGGGTATTTCTCCCTTGGTTGGGATGATCATGCCTCCTATGTGTGTCTTTCTTTTGGAGACATCTATAGTCACAACAAATCCATGGATTAGTAGATGTAATATGTAACTTTAAAGTTTTGAGTATCCTTTCTCATTAGTTACTTAGTTACACTTTGGCTAAGGTTGGACCATGGTAAATTGATTATTTTATTAATTATTTATTACAATATTCACCAAATCTTATTGAAAAGGTTTAAATCTTGTAATTTACTGTTTAATTGTTGATTTTTCAGTTAAACCATTGTGGTAGTTATAAAAAATTATGAAAACTTTTCTGTCAAAAATGCTACATTTTTGGCCCCTTCAACAAAAAGCTTATCTTTGTTAGCTGCAAGGTCGAAGAATTGAGTGATTTGGATAAATTATTTGAGAGCTATGGGCTTTGGAAGGTTTTGGGGTCTGGAAGGTTCTTAGCTCTAAAAAAGGAAAAAAATTCTTTGGTGTTTATGAGAAAATGTAAAATTTTCTAAGTGGGGTCACCCCTATTTATAGTATTTTTCCCCTATGTTGATGACGCCTCGTATATGGGGACCATCTACAAAAAGTTTCAAATTGTAATATTTCAAAAAATATGAGGAATTTTTCAATGAATTTGGAATTTATGGAATCCTAGAAAAGGTAAGAATATGATAAAATCATTAAAGAGGATCTTTGAAAGCTCAAAAATTAAAAAATTTATGGAGAACATTTTTAATGAATAAAATATGTAAAGGAGCATATGGTCTAATTTGGAAGATGGATGTGTAAAAGATTCTAGTTACAAAAATGCCTAGGGATAAGGTACTTAATGAACTTGACCAAAGGATATGCAAATGGATTCTCCCCATAGTAGGCACATGCCCTTTCTTCCCTTGCATAACCTCAACCTAAGGAGTCCATGGGTTCCATAGGTGATTAATGGTCAATGGAGGTCAAGGATCAAATCCTAGAAGATTCTACCTAAGAATTCAAATACATTAGACCAAGAAATGTAATTAAAAACATGGATGTTGTTAATGAGGTGAGTTATGGACAACATAAATAAATGATGAAGGTGAAATGGAATTCCAAACTAAGGTCATAAGAAGTCCCTTGTGCAGTATATGCTTAAAATAACCTAAGAAGATCCATCCTTAGTCTAGACCCAAAATCAACTTCTTTAAGTAACTTCACATCATCACTCCAAGACTGTTCCATACCCTTGAGACATAAGAGTGCTCCCACAAAACAACCATCATTCCATTAAAAGAAGAAAAGAGAAGTAGGAAGTGAGAAAGGGCCTTAGTTAGAGGGGACCTTGATGCATGGGTACATGTCTTTCTAGTCTCATAACTAGTGCTTGTAGCTTGTTTATTTTTCTAAGGGATGTGCTTTGAATTCCCATCATCTTTATTTTCTTTTGGATGGGAACCACACCATGCAAAGGCTTTATTTTACTTCCTTTAGTTAGTGACATGGAATAGTAAGCAGCTCATGAAAAACACTCGAGCACTCAAGTAACTAGAAGAGTACAAAGAGTGTTGATTCCCTTTAAATTCACACCCTATTCAAACCTTTGAATCCTTCCCAATTGAGGAAACTACCAAGGTCACATATTTATTAAAATTTTCTTTAATAAAATGGACCTCAAACTTCCAGAACAAGAAAAATCATAGAGTTTGTGGATGTGTGAATGACCTAGACTCTCTACCTATTTCTTGAGAAAGAAACCATGACTGAGTCATTAGTACAAAAATTCAAAAATAGAAACCAAACATTAGGAAATGAAAAACATAAATCACAAATGACCATTAGTAACAGCCACAACACCATTACGTCTTGTTGGCAAAAAAGCACTTTTTATTAGCAAAAATTTAAAATCACACTTAAACAAAATAATGTAGAATATATAAGAAAGTGTAAAATATCCAATAATGATTTAAATGTACTAAAAATGGTGTAAAATAAAAAATGATGTTAAATTAGCAAGAATTTTGAAAATCAAAAGTTGTAAAATAAATAAATTTCAAAATACAAAATGTGAAAAACAAAAAATATAAAAGCTAAGGAGCCATATGGATGATTAACATAGATGGCTATCTCCCTCAAAACTGATATGGAAGGAGGAGGTCTAAAAAATTGAATGTGGTTGTTCATCCATTGAATTATTTATTGCACTGGCTTACTTGGGCTCATGGAAAAGCTTCACTTGATGGATGTTAACTAACTACTTTTTATTTGGGCTCCCAGGTTTGTATATGGTCATGGCCCTAGAATGAAAGGTTTTGTCAATTATGTATTATCCTTCACACACTATTTGAAATTTTTTTTCTAAGGTACATTTGTGGAATTCTAGTGAAGAAACTTATCTCCTAGTTAAAATTTCATTTTCTATATTCTAAGTCCATGTCATTGTTTATTGAATGCCTTATGCACTTTGTTCAAAGATAGGACCACTAGTCAATCTTCATATAGCACATTGAGGTTGATAAACCTTTCTTTTTAGGCTAGACTTATGTCAAGGTTTAATTCATAGGCTGTTGAGAGTGTATGAAGCTCGCATTGAATTAAGAGCATTAGAAGTTTTCCATATACTAACTCATAGGGAGAGTAGCCAATAGGGAGTTTCCATGTTGAGCGGTAGGCCTAAAGAGAATTGTTGAGTTTTATGCTTGAATCTCTCTTATATTTGCTTATGGTTCTTATTAAGATATTTGTGATCTTTCAGTTAGTTACCTCTACTTGACCGTTGGCTCGGGGGTGACATGGTGTTATTAATTTATGTTCAATCACCAAGCATTGCACTCACTTTCTAAAAGTGGCACCTATAAAATGAGTTTCATTATTAGAAATCAATGCAAGTGGCATCCCAAACTTATTTATAACATGTTGTTATACAAATCTAGCAGTAGTAGATGATGTACAATCAATGATGGTTATTGCTTCTACCCATTTGCTGTAGTTGTTGACTACTATAATGATGTACATATTTCCATTGGACATGGGCATGATGGAAACCATGAGGTCTATGCCCCATATGTCAAAGGGTTCTAGTTGTTAAATCCACTATTGAGGACCCTCCATTCATGCAATCATCCCACCATCCCATTAATAGTGCTCACAAGATTAAACAAATTGGTGGGCATCCTTGAAGATTGTAGACCAATAGTATCCTACCATTATGATTTTTAGGGCCATGCATCTCCCTACATAATGGCCTCTACAATGGCCTTCATGAGCATTTTGAAGAACACATAGTTTATCCATATTAGGGACACACCAACTGACTAGGCTATCGACACATACCTTGTAAAGGTATCTATTGATTTCCATAAAGTACCTTGCTTGATGAAGAAGGTAAGTAAGAATGTGATTGCAACATGTTGTTTTTGCACACATTTATACATTTATTACTTCTATAAAAATGAGTTCAGATAGAAATTTATCAAAGAGTGGGCTCCCCTCCTTTTTGTCATCTCATCTTAATCGAGAGAGGTGGTTAGTGACTAGATTCTCTATTCCTTTCCAATCTACAATTGTGAGATTGAATTCCTACAAGATCACTATTGAATTATTCATTAGAAAGTAGATGGAATTGTGATCTATGTGCACAAATACTTTATAACTAGGTACATAGTGCCTAAACGTTTTGAGAGCATACACCACTACCATTAATTCTTTCTCAGTTGTGGTGTAATTCAGTTGTGTATTCACAATGCTTTGGCTCATGCAGTGAATGTAATATGAACATTTCTTATCATCCAATTGCATAAGCACCATACCCAAAGCATAATTAGATGCATTAGGCATTATGTGAAATGGCTTTGACTAGTTTGGTGCCCATAGAATTGGAGTTTCTATGAGTTTCTCTTTTAGCAGTTGAAATGCATGTTTACACTCCTTGGTCCAAACAAATGGAGCTTCTTTCTTTGTAAGCTTAACTAATGATTTTGCAATCCTAGAGAAATTCTCTATGAAATTTTGGTAGTATCTAGTGTATCCAAGGAATGATCTAACATCTTTGACTATCTCTAGTTAGTGTGTGATTCCTTGGATGACCCTTATCTTTTTTGGATCTACCTCAATCCATTTTTGTGAAATTCGATACACCAATACTATGCCTTCCTGGACCATTAAATGAATCTTTTACCAATTGAGCCTAAGGTCTATTTCAACACATCTTTTCAGTACCTACTTAAGGAAATCTAGGGCTTGCTTAATCATAACCCCATAGGTAGAGAAGTCATCCATAAAGACTTCTATCCTACTACAAATTTGCTACTAAAAAATACTAAGGACCAGGTGTTAAAATGTTGCAAGGGCATTGCACAAATCAAATGACATCTTATAATATGTAAAAGTTTCCTAGGGACTTGTGAAATTTTGTCTTGGCCTAATCTTCTAGTGCAATTTGAATTTGATTATAGTCACAATAACCATCCAAGAAGCTATAATAGTAATGCCCAGATATGGTGTTTAACAATTGATCCACAAATGGCAATGGAAAATGATCTTTAAATTTTGTCATATTCAATAACACTTTTCTTTGGTACAATTACAAATGGGCTAATCTAATCACTATCCACGATGTGGTAGATGAACCCCACCTTGAGGAGTTGTTCTATGTGCTCCTTAATGATTTGTTTCAATTTGGCATTCAGCCATCTTTGTGGCTGGATTCTTGGCTTCATGGCTAAATTAGTATAGATGTGATGTTGGCATATCCTTGGATAAAATCCTATTAGTTCAGGATATGACCAAGAAAAAGCTATTAGCCACTTGTTGATGACCTGCAACAACTTATCTTTTTGTTTAGGAGAAAGATTTGCATGAATTATGACTAGCTTACCATTATTTAAAAATGCATATTTCATGATAGTTGGTAGATATTTTTAAATCTAGGGACTCCTCCTTGAAATTTTTAGAGATTTCCAACTCTCCCAAACATGTATCATCATCTTCTTCATCATAGAGTTAACGATGAACTTGCTCAAGTTTATCCATGCCTTTGACATAAACACATGTCAAGCTCTCAGTAGGTTCCATGCATAGTGTGCTACTATTAGAGTAAGTTGTCAACCACTAGGTACCCTCCTATTTTTTGGTTATTATGTATATGCATATTTTGACATCTATTTCATGTGCACATTAATTGCATGCTCTAATGAATGTATTTTTGATGCACTATATTTTCTGCATGTAATTCCACATGTTATCACCATATGTGATGCATGGAATGTGCTTCTTCTGTGCTTAACCCAAGCCCTTCCCATAATCATGGAGAAGTCACCTTTATAGTTTTCAACCTTGATCACTAGAAAATTAGTAGGACAGAATCACCCACTAACTATAGTCATAATGTCCTATACTAACCCCAAAGGAATAGTGATTGATTAGTTTTCCAATTCTAAATGGATGTTTCTCTTCTTGAGAGGAGGTAGGTTCTAGGCCTTGTACATGTCATGGAAGATGAGATTCACACTGGAACTAGAATCAAGAAGAGCCATGCATGGCTCATGTTTAGAAATCTATAAGTAAATGAGATGACTTCCTAGGTAAGATCTTTTTTGTGGAAATATTGATAGCCTTGATCCAATTAGAAAAAATATGAGTTAGCATTACAATGTAGATTTGAGGCAGCACTTGGTTTGAAGGGTATTGGATGTGTTTGATGTAGAGGATGAGGGTGTTGGAGATATAGGATAACTAGCCATATTAAGTTGTGAGGGTTTGGAAGGACTATTGGGTTAGAAAAATGGTCATTTCCTGGATCGATTGTCTAAACCACTCAGCTGAAAGGTTGATTGTGAATGTATAGTCATTGTAGCATTTTGTTGTTATGGCTATGGTGGAATTTCACCCTGCATGGATGGAGTAGGAGGTAACTAGGTTTAGGATGGAGAGATGCATGTAGATGGATATGAAGAGTGATATGAATATGGTTTCTCCCCTCAATTATATGATGAATGAGTTTGATACTAATCTAGAGGGTAATAGTGATTTTGGAATGATGTGTAATTGGTAGAACTTCTTATAGAGATGGGTTGTTGAACATAGTAGCCGTATGGATCTAGTTACTTGTAAGGATACTGTTGTCTTGGTGGTGGCATTCCTCATGATTGTGGTTGGTGCCACTATTGATATTATTCATATGATTGTGATAGATATTTACTTGGATAGTAAGCTTATTGTTGTTAGTGGAACTACCTTGAATTTCCTTGAGGATAAGGCAATCATATAGGTGCTTGCCTACGTGCTAGTCAAGGATTCAACACATACATCCTAGACTCTTGTAAGTGTGAAATCATAGGGAAACATCCCCTAGGATGTTAATATTAACAAATATCACAACCAATGTCATCATTAGAGCCTGTCTCTACAACTTCTTTGACTGCAACAACTTTTCCCTTCCCTCTTTGGTAGGCACATTTAGTTTTCTTCCACTCCCTACAATTACAATCACTATTTTCCCCTTTGGATTCCTCTATAATATTTATAGAAGTTTGAAATTTTTCAGCCAAAGAGTCCCATAATTTTTCAACCTTCACTGAAAGATTAGAAATAGATTTTCGGATGGACGAGGTTTTTGTGTTCACCAATTCATCAAGTGGAGACTTCTCCTCATCACAAAATAAGACCTCCCATTTCCTTATGGAAAGATCCCTATGATACTCTTCTACAATTTTTCTTTTTTGTAACTCATCTTCTTCTTTTGCTACCTACTTTATCAAGCTTTGTATCTGATGAGCTCTTAGTTTAAACAATCTCTCTTGAGCAAAAACCCTAAGAGTCCTTCTAGTTTCTACTCTGAACCAACCTATGATATAGTGGAGTTGTTCCCTCTGAGAATAAAAATGGTCAGGGCATTGACATAAAAGAGAATAGTATCTACCTGTGGTAGCATCCAAGGGTTCATGTGTTCCCTATTTCTAGCCTTGGATTTGCCTTCTCATATTAGACACTCTGGAGTACGTTTGGTATTTGTCATTAAATAGTTCTAACATGGTACTTCATCTACAAATGGATTCTAATTCCAAGAATATATACCAACTTTCATCTTCCTTGATTTTTACCAATCATTTTCAATGCTTTTTAAGGAACAGGAATCATGGAAAGCTTGTAAATGTGTATGCAAATTAGAGTTATATTCCCTCTCAAATCTTGGAACATTGTTCATATGTAAGGACTTGATCTGATTGTTTTTCAGATGACTAGTTAGAATATTAAACCTCTACAATGTTAGGCATGCTTTAAGTTGCTAATAGAGGTTCATCATCATTATTATGTTTATGATGCCAATGATGGTTTTTTCCATCCCTTCATTCTTGGTAGGCCCTACGATCATTGTTGTCCTACTAATCACCTTCATCACAATTATTTCTTCGATGGCTTCTATTAAAACTAGAAGATGAAGAGGAATGTTTAAAATTAGATGAAGAGGATGAGGAGAAAGATGGACTCCACCACCATTGCAGTGTTCACCACTACCTATTCACTCATTATGATCATCATCCTCAGGTCCCTTGCCATTTTGATGTTTGCCTGAGTCCTTGCATTGATTGTCACTTTTTTCTAAATCTAGTTTATGAATAGTGGATCATAGGTTTAGGGCCACATCCTCGTCACCAATAATAGAAGATGGAGAATCTTCATGTTGGGATCCCCTAAGGGGAGGATCCACATTGTTGTCTTGGTTTAGTCGGAATAAAGGGTTACTAAAGTACTTCCTCTTCATAAACTTGTGATGCTTCTTCTATTGTCAATCTCTCCTACATTGTGTTTCTATGGGATGATACTTAGGAGTGTCATAACCATTCACAATGTATTCCTCTTGAAGATCTGGTATGCCCAACTTCTTAAGGGTTTGAAATAGCATCCTAGGCATAGATTGATCAGATGGCATTATGATGTTACCCTCCATATCACACCATTGTAGTCGCTCATCCTAATGTATGGCGAAGATGAAGTTAGGTACATACTCAAATAGATGAGTAAATACCACTTTGCACTCTTATGGGACCAGTGGCTTGACATCTTCATGCCTATGGGAAGAAGACATTTTGCAACAAATAAAATAATTAATGTGCTTTTGTAATTATAGGTGTGTGAAAGTGATGTTGACATTGGGTTTATCCAACAATATTAATAATTTTTACTAACCCTAGATAGCATAGGTTTCAACAAACAAATTCCTCGGTAATGACACCATTGATGAGTGATTGAAGGTACCCCTACATCCAACCATAGAAATCACAAAGTGTTCATTGAAGATTTTGTAGAATTCCATGGACTCTCTAGTTTCCCATGCATTAGTCTTTTAGGAGGTGAACCTTGTCCTAAGGTCATTTTTTATCTTCTTGATTACACTTGTGAAGCATAATGGTATGGTTAAGTGTAATCAAGGCATATGATTTTTATCATTTTGTGTTTTATGGATTTGGTGCTTGAAGAGAGAGAGAGAGAGAGAGAGTAATTTAGTGACTAATTTAATTTAATTCACTAAATAGTCCTAACATAAGCATTTGGTCCCACTTTTCATACACATCTTGAACCCACGTATCCATTGGTAGGTTACCAAGTTCTCTACTACTAGGTGCACCAAGTAATAGCACTACTAGGATTACCAAGTGAATACATGTTTACACTTGAAGTGCTCGTACTCATGTACTTAATCTATTTAGCTTAACTGATTTATGTCTAATTTAGATTAATTTATTAAATATTTAATAAATTTAATGAATGCATAAATAAAGCATTTAAACTCTCCAAAATGCTACAAGGTATATCAAGAAGCTCATCTTTATTGACGTACACAATGGTGTGGTATAGGTACAATAGTGCTTGAATAAAGATTTGTACACTCAATGACTTCTACTACGAGCATTAAGGAAAAATATTCTAACTTTCAAATAACTACAAGACTTCTCCTACTCCTATGAATCCTATTTTCCATAAACATCGTTGGGAGCTCTTATTTATATCTTTTTCTCTAGGGCTGCATCAAAGGCGCCCCATCAATGTAGCAAATGCTATGTCGATGTGGCCTCGTCAATGGGGCAACATCATGTAAACAAGGCCTTGTCGATGAGGGATATTAATGAGGCCACATCAATAAGGGCCCATCAACACAACACATTGATGTTCATTACCAATGATATTTTTATTCTAAATATCATAGTTTAACTAATGATAGACAAAGTCACTAAAGATGATGAATAGGTAAGGGGCAAGAGGACATCCTTACCATATTAACTTATGGATAGAAAATGAAGAGGTGATACCATAGGTTGTATCTATTCTCATGGTACCATTTAAAAATAAACATTTCACCATATGTAAGAACTTAGGGTCAAAACCAAGTTCAATCATGGTTTACAAAATAAAGTCCCACTTTATGTTGTCATAGGCCTTTACATAATCAAGATTCATTAGGAGAATATCTTAACCATCATCCTCCTCCCAATAAATAGCTTCATATGCAACAATCACATTATTTAAAATATATTTACCGAGAAAAAAGCCTATTTGCTGGAGAGATATAATATGGTAAAGAATTTTCTTTAGACATAAGGTTAAGCACTTGGCCCAAATATTATACACCACATTAAGAAGAGTGATGGGGCACCAATTGGAAATACAGGTAGGGTCCCTAGACTTAGGACAGAGATGAATAATCCCATAATTTAAATTGGGCTATAGGAAACCCATAATAGCCTCTCTAATGACTTGGAAGAGATCATTTTCCACCAAATCCCAATGATTTCGAGAAAATTCAATGAGGAAACCATCATAATTGAGAACCATCCAAGGACTCAATTTAAAAAAAGCCTCTTGAAGCTCATCCTAAGCAATATCATCTTCTAAACTTTGAAACATAATATAATTTATTAGGCTAGGATAATTAATGGTAGTGTCATTAAACAATGAGATATCCATAGGGGTAGCAACAAATAAGGTTTCAAAATGCTTCTTGAGATATGAGAGGAGATTTTTGTGGTTAGGGATGATTGTACCATCATTGGAAATTTTGTTTGAAGAATGAAAAGGAAAAGACCTATTTAGATACTTGAGAAATTCCTTACGATGTTCATCCTGAATATTTAAACAAGTGATTATACTTTTTGTTAATGTACTTTGTACTCTGTACATGTCCGATTGTTGAAAGGCTAACTTGGCTCTAGCTAACTCTCTATGAACTTTATTGTTGAAAGGATCTTAAGCTAATCAATTAGTAAGATGTTCAATAATAAAGTGAATGTTGTTATACTTTTTTTT
>MNCI01011205.1:162429-180081 GCA_015680685.1 Gnetum montanum
TTATGGGTAGTGTAGAATTATTCTTTGGAGAAGAGGTAGAGGGTGGAGTTGTGAAGTAGGAAGCTTTAACATGTTTCCTTCCATTGCCCTTCACAAACTCTTCATCCAAAACTAAGTCCTTAAACAAATTTGAAGGAGTGACATGTGCTTTAGAAATTATCTTTGTGAGTGAACCCAATTGTGGCACTTGTGCCTTGGAGGGACTAGATAGGGAGGAATACTTTAGAATGTTTGTAGAAGAGGTTCTAAACCTAAAAGATTCTAATTTTGGGTCTACAACAAGGATTTTTAGTAGTCTTATATTTATTTATCATCATGTATGAGATGGTATTCATTAGTTAGTTTGGAAATTTCTCAGTTGATTACAATATAAAGGTTCATCAATTGGGTTACTAGGCCAACCATAAAGGCTCATTCTACCAAGTATAATCCTAGAAGAGCTAGTAGCTAGGTCAATGGTTGGCCTCTTTTAGAATGACAATGCCAAGGCTTGAACCAAAGTCTTATGACTTGAGATATAAGCACCTTATCATGATTCAAAAAGTTTATGACTCCCATCATTTAAAAGGCTCATTGCTAAGAAGCTTAATTCTCATTCCAAGCAAGGTTATGAAAGGACCAATAGCTAAACAAATGGTTAACAACTTTTTGAGTGATTTCATTGAGGCTTAAGACCAAGTCTTGCAACTTGAGGAATAAGTAGGTAATGAGAATGGTTACTCTAATAATTAGAGTGGTAATTATTAGAGCAGTTACTATAATAATTAGAGTGATTATTATTAGGATGGTTACTCTAATTATTAGAGTGGTTATTATTAGAGGGGTAGTTTCTCTAAAATTAGAGTGGCATTTTTTGTAATTATTAGAGTAGTTGCTCCCAAGCCTATAAATATAGTGCCCAGGCACATAATAGAGGACGTCAAAAGAAGAAGAAGAAGAATTTAGAAGAGGAAGTCCTTTAGGAGTTAAGTTGCGAAACTCTAGCCAAGTGCCAACAGTAGGAGGTCTAAGTGCGGATGGATCTTTATTCAAGCATTGTGTACCTGAGCACACCTTGTGTACAACAATAAAGACAAGCTCTTGGATTCATCCTTACAGCACTTGAGATTTGTTTTCTACTCATTTCCTTTATTTTATTTTTTTCTACATTTATTTAATTTTATTATTTTATTTTATTTTATGCACTTTACATTTCTGTTATTAGCACACACAGTACGATCACTTCAAACATGCATGTAACACTTGGTAACCTAGTAACGATTAGCATTTGGTAATCCCAGTAGCGTTGCCCTGGTTTAGAATGTGTGCGGAAAGTGAGAATGGATACTGGTGTTAGAATTAGTTTAAATCTTAGTTAATCAATAGTTAAGTTAAATTAGTCACTTAGTTATCTCTCTCTTTCCTTATTAGCAGCAAGACATAAAAACATAAAAGCTATAAAAATCATATGCCTCAAGCTTACTTAACCATACAATTGTGACATATAAGTAAGTTTAAAAGACAATGATCAATCAACCCATCCCTATTCCATAAAGGCACATAGGCACTTAGTCCTTGGAATTTTACCAGATTGTGCATGAAACCCTTGTATTCGTATGGTTGAGGGTAGCGGCACCTCGCTGCTCATCAATAGGTGTCTTCAAATTTGTAAGTTACAAAGATCATAGGAGTATTGGCTGCACAATGGCACACTAGGTTAAACAAAACTTTTCTTATGAAGCCCTAGAATCTATATCATCAATTTTACTAATTGCATAGGGAACATCCAATGTAGAGACTTAGAGATATGCTTAGCATCAGGATTCAAGGTAATCTTAAATTTAATACATTTCTTTGGAGCTAGCCTAGGAAACTTACATTTAGATACATCTAAGGAAATTTTTATCATAAGTACCTATGCTAACTCAATACTTCTTGGATCATTCATCGAAACAACAACATAATTATGGACTAACTTCCCTAGTCTCTTAATTATTTTGGAATATACTAAACTTAACTTTATTATCGATTCTTTGAGTTTGAATCTTTAGATCTTAATCATCAAAACATTGAAGGTAAAAAGCCTTTGATTTAGGATCTAATCTATATTCTTCTCTTGATATCCTGTTGAGCAACATCAAAGATGGCAATACCCACAGTCATGGGGGATGCCATCGCCAAGGCAACAATACCCCTATCGGCAATCAGATCCATATGGCTACTATATGTAGCAACCAATCTCTCCACATGACTCTAATGATCACATGACATCACAACATCACTATGAAACTTAGAATTATTATAGGAATCCTTCTCCTAAGGGAGATAACCCATAGACATACCACCCTTCAAATCCATCCGAAACTCTCACACCAATAGATCCATTACCACCTGCTCTAGTGATGTAAGGGGAACTCCGCACTCAACCACAACAATGCAATGCTATGAGGGTTGTGAATCTTCAACCCACTACTAGTTCTAACAACCATATGAAGAGAAGACCTTTCTTTAGGACCAACAATCCAACCAATCCCTCACAACCACAAGTGGTTGAACCTCTAAATGCCTCCACATCAATTAAGGATTTAGGGATTCCTTCAAACCAAACATTGATCTGAACACATATGATTATGTTAACACATGTTGTTACTAACTGGATTAATGTGGGCCACCTTCCCATGAAATTATCTAATCCTAGAAGCCCTCTAATCTATCTCCAAGTTGCTAGGAATAAACCATGTAAAGCTCTTATGGACTT
Organism: Gnetum montanum; assembly: GCA_015680685.1. Lineage (NCBI taxonomy): Eukaryota > Viridiplantae > Streptophyta > Gnetopsida > Gnetales > Gnetaceae > Gnetum > Gnetum montanum. The sequence goes on from MNCI01011205.1 coordinate 165,167, forward strand.
AGGTTTCGGAGTCAACTTAATATCACAGGAGATGTACAAATCCTAGAACCTGCCTCCACTAAGGAAGAGTAATATTCAGCTAGAGTTGGCCAACCAATCCATCACTATCCCCTTAGGACTGGTGGAGGACATCATTACCACTATGTGTTGGTGGTCGTATCTAGCTGATTTCCTAGTAATACAAGTGAACAATGGTAAAGGATACTTCCCAATAATAATGGGAAGAGCATGGCTAAGTACTATAGATGCATGCCTAGGAATCCATGATCTTTCCATAGAAATATCCAAGAAGAACACTTTTGAAAAGATTGAGAAGAAGAAAGTTCCATGCATTGCATACAGTGACACAGGGTGCAATTGCATGCAGAGATCATGGGTGATGCAAAGTTTAGCATTTCCTACATGCAATCGGTGTGCACAAGACATCAATATACAAAAGTGCCTATATGCAATAGCCACACGACAAGAAGACACCCAGTGGCTGATGATTGATCAAGAGAGTAACTCACTAACATGCTTGGAACTAACTGAGGGAATAACTAGTGCTTACATTGAAAGCATAGATGCACTAGAGCAAGTTCGCTACCAACTAACAAGCCTTAACCTTGAAAACATTAATTGGGAAAAGTTTGAAATTCTTGAGAGATTTAAACAAGAGCCCCTAGATTTGAAACCATTGCTATATTGGTCTGGAATATATGACCCTCAAAAATGAAAAATCGGTGATCATCAACGTAAGACTTATTCCTAAACAAGAAAAAAGACTATTGAAAGTGATAAAAAAGTGGTCAAAAGCCTTTTCCTAGTCATACCATAAGTTAACTGGAATAGATCCTAGGATATGCTAGCATAGGATTTACATGGACCCCTCTATGAAACCTCGAAAACAACCACAGAGGCAATTGAACCCAAAATTGAAGCAAATAGTAAAAGAAAAAATAGAACAACTTATTAAGGCTGGGTTCATATATCCCATTGTTGATAGAGAATGGGTGATCCTTGTGGTGATCATGCCTAAAAAGGGAGGCAAATGAAAGGTGTGTATAGATTTTAGGCTGCTGAACATGGAAACATTTAAGGATCACTTTCCGTTGCCATTCATTGACCAAGTCTTAGACACCATAGCAAGGCATCACTATTATAGTTTTTTGGATGGTTATAGTGGATACAACCAAATACTAATAACACCAGAAGATCAAGCTAAGACAATGTTCACCAATCCTTGGGAAATGTTTTCATATAAACAAATGTCATTTGGCTTGTGCAATGCTCCTACCATGTTTCACTGCCTAGTTCTACGCATATTCCAATAGAAGATAGAAAATAGAGTGGAAGTCTTTATGGATGAATTTTCCACTTATGGAACAAGCTTTGATCAAGCATTGGACCGATTAGAGCAAGTGCTAAAAATATGAGTAGAAACTAACTTAAGGAACAACTAGTAGAAAAGCCATTTGATGGTCTAAGATGGTGTAGTACTTGGGCATAAGATTTCACATTCAGGAATAGAGGTAGACCCAGATAAAGTTAGGGTCATCCAAGGAATCACCCGACAACCAGAAACTATCAAAGACATTAGGCCATTCCTTAGACACACTGGCTACTATAGGAGATTTATTGAGAACTTCTCCAAGATTGCCAAACCATTGGTAGAACTAACGAAGAAGGATGCACCATTCGAATGGACCAAGGAATGCAAACGTGCATTTCACACTCTGAAACAAAAGCTTGTGGAAACTCCAATTCTACAAGCCCCTAACTGGTCTAGACCATTCCATATAATGACTGATGCATCCAATTATGCCTTAGGAGCTATACTTACACAGTTAGATGACCAGAAATTTCCTTACTACATCCACTATGCCAGTAGGAGTATCGCCGATGTACAACTTAGCTACACAACCATAGAAAAAGAATTAATGGCTGTAGTCTTTGCATTGGATAAGTTTAGGTAGTATGTGTAAGGTTACAAAGTGTTCATTCATACAAATCATAGTGCAATATGGTTCCTCATGAACAAGCCAATGGTTAGCCCTCATATTATACAATGGCTGGTAATCTTACAGGAGTTCGATCTAATGATGATCGATCGAAAGGGCACTGAGAACGTAGTTGTAGATCATTTATCTCAATTGCACTAGGATAGGAAAGAGGATGAATATGTAATGTCCAATCATTTTCCGAATGAAGCCCTCTTTTCTAGTGTAGTGAATAACCAACCCATGGAGATGAATTGGTATAGTAGCATTCTCACCTATCTCCTTACCCAACAAACATCGTAGGAGCTAGACTTTAAGAAGAAACAACGGCTTCTTCACAGAGCCAAGTACTTCTAGAAGATTAATGGACAACTTTACAAAGTGTATCTTGATGGCTTGGTTCGATGGTGCATGCCCAAGGTGGACAAACTAAGAGTTCTCCAAGATGCTCATGAGGGCCCTTGTGGGGGTGAATATGCATGGAGATGAATGACTATTAAGATCTTGCTTGCAAGATATTACTAGCCAACATTATTTTAGGATGCCCATCAATTTATCCAATCTTGCAAGCGTTGTCAACATGATGGGGGAATGACTGCTAGAATGGAGGATCCACAACAATGAATTCAACCTTTAGAACCCTTCAGCATTTGGGGAATAGAATTTATGGGGCCCATTACACCAATGTCCAATGGAAAAGCTTACATCATTGTTGTTGTAGACTATCTAATGAAATGGGCTGAAGCAGCTACTATTACAAACTGTACATCATCTATAGCTACATGATTTGTGCAACAACAAATCATAAATAGGTTTGGTCTGCCACGTGCACTTATCTTAGATAATAGAAAACACTTCATATGTGCAACTTTTTGGAAGTTAATGCAATGCTTAGGGGTTGAACATAAATTGACTACATCTTATCACCCCCAAGCTAATGGACAAGCTAAGGTCACTAATAGGGAGATCACTAAAATATTGACAAGGACAAATATAAACTATAGGCAAGATTGGAGCACTAAACTGAATGATGCCCTTTGGGCATACTGCTCCACTTGGAAACTCCCTATAGGCTACTCACCCTAGGAGTTAGTGTACGTAAAACTTCCAAAGCTTCTGATTCAAACTGAGCTCTGTACACTATCTATGACTTTTGCCCTCCACCTTGACCTTGATCTAGCACAAAAACAAAGGTTGGCAACTTTAAATGTGCTAGAAAAAAATCAATCAACTACCCTATCATCAAATGAGTTGCACAAGACATATAACAAGCAATGTCATGACTTGAAAATTTGAAAGGTTAAGTATCAACTAGGAGATAAGGTCCTCTACTAGAACTCCACACATGTGTTGCAACACACAAAATTTCAAACACTATGGGAAGGACCTTACATTATTCATACAACCTTTCCTTTAGGGGCCATGACCATATACAAACCTGAGAACCTTGATAAGAGATTACTAGTCAATGTGCAACATACCAAACCCTTCCATGAACTTAGAATAGCCAATGCACATAATACCTTTGAGAAGGGACAACCCTGCTCATTATTTTGGATCTCCTCCTTTCAACTCAGTCATGGGGGAGATGACGACCTCTTCTGATCAATCAAGGCCCTCAGTTCTTTTCGAATTTTTGTTTAACATATTTTTGTTTTACACGTTTTTGTTTCATAGATTTTTGTTTTACACATTGTTTCAACTTTTATTATTATTTTTACACCATCGTTCATATTTTTACTATTTCCTTATTTTCTTAATTGCTTTTATCTATCATCCAATGAGTGCTCATGATGGTGGATTAAATTATATCATATTGATTGCTAATGTTTAGCTTTTACCTTTGAATTATGATGCTGATATTAAGGTATGGTTCTTTCGATATAACAGGTAATGAGTCCACGTTGTCCATGCATCCATGAATTTCTATGGTCTCTTTTGGATTGGAACTATACAATCCCTTTCTTTAAATTATAGAACTATCAACAAATTGATGGCTAGTCATTTCTCAAACTAAGGAAGGACTCAAGGATAGAAAAGGTTGTGACTTCAAGGGGATTTGATGTATTTGTGTTGGCCATTCTCTTGGGTTCTTGAATGTCTCCTTCTTGGCTTTTTCTTACCATTCCGACATTGCTCCATTCTCAAGAAGCTAAGCTAATAAAAATAATAAGTCTTTACATGGTGTGTTTCTCACGCAAAAAGAAAAAAAAATGAAAAAAGTGAGAATTAAAAGCACACCCCTTAGACAAAATAAATGCAAAAGAAAAATGCATGGGTCTTTGCTTGGTGTGGTTCCCATTCAAAAAAAAAAAGATGATGGGAATTCAAAGCACACACCTTAGACCAAATAAAAGGACTACATGCACTAGTTATAGAACTAGAAAGATATGTTATCCATGCCTAAGGGTTCCCTCTAACTAAGGCCCTTTCTTGCTTCCTACTTCTCCATCTCACTCTCCTCGGAATGGTGGTGACTCTTTGTGAAAAAATTATTGTTGCTTTAGGTGGATGGATTGGTCAAGTGTGTTGATGTGAGGTCATTGGATGTGGTTTGTTTGAGTCTTGATTTGGGATGAGTTCTACTTAGTCAAATTAACCATGAAATACACAAGGGAATTTACACAACCTTATTCTTGGGATTCCATTCCATTCTCTTCTGTCCATATTTCTCCCCATTCTTCCACCTCATTGCCAGTTTTATCATTAGTCTATTTATGGGTTGATGCATTTTTTTTCTTTGGTGAATTCTTGTGGGTAATTTTTTAACTCTTGCTTCCAAATGACATTCCTAGAGCCTATGAACTCTTTGGTTTGTGGTTTTGTCAAGGCATAAAAAGCATGAGCTTACTTTGGGGAGGACCCACTAGCATTCCTTTTTGGTGCAATTGCTAACTTATTTCCCTTAAACATTTCTTGCAATCAATCATTTCTTATTTCATCCCCATCCATGACAGCCATTTTATTGGCGTTGCATTGTTATTTTTTTCCATCTTTCTTATTTCTCATATTTTTTTATCTTATAGCTACTGAAGGTTCGCTCTTAGTCCTGGGGGACCTAGCACAAATTTTCAATTTTCTCCATTTTATTGTTTGCCTAACCCATACACCTTGGGTAGTCACTTGTGATAAATCTTTGAATTAGTATTTGCCATAACCACAACTCAGCCAATGCGCTTCATCTCGAGGCAAGGTATCAACTGCATTGTGGTTGATATATCCTTTCTCATTTGTAACTGTGTTGTGTGTGCATATGGTGATCATACAAATAATGGACTAGGCTTGGAAGAAGCACTCAGGATGGACTAGAGTGCCTAGGAGTTCCCTAAGACTTTAGAAAGATAAATCAAGGGACTATGGGGAGAGATATAGGAGCCATGGAAATTCTTGAAATTCACCATCTTCCTCTTCCTCTTCCATGTCTAGTTTTCAGAAGGATGAATGTAGGTATAGAAATATAGATAAACTAAGGAGTCAAGATGAAGATAGAAGTAGAAATAAATGGGATTGCTAGTGTGAGCATGAATGAAATCATCATATTCATGTAAAAAATAGAAATTATCACTATTTCATGTTTGATGATGATGAACCCTTGTTGGCTACTAGGAGCATGATGCAGATAATAGAGGTAATTAGAAAACCCCCAAGGCACAAATGAAAAGTTGCATCAAAATACTTGATATGAATAAAATCCATAATTTTTTTTAGGCTATAACTCTAATTCAAAAAATTACTTATAAGTCTTCCATGATGCCTCTGACTTGAAAAACATCAAGAGTGAGTGGCAAAAGCTTAAGCTCTTTCCTAGGACACTAGTTGATGAAGTTGAAAGTTGGTATAGATAATTGGAACCAAATTCAATCCATCAATGCTCCACAATGCTTGAGCTCTTCAACAAGAAATACCAAACCTACAAGAGAGTGTCCAATTTAAGAAAACAAATCAAAGGGTGGAATCAAGGAAATCATGAACCCTTGGATATGGCCTTGGACATATACGATTCTCTACTACATAGATGTCTAGGTGACAGGTTTTGTCAAAAAGAGTAGCATTTCCACATCATAGATGGACTTAGTAACCAAACAAGAGAGACCCTTTCAATTTATTCCCAAGATCAATTATCTGAATTGAAAGTCCATTAGATATAAAGGCTAATTGAGAGAATGGTAAAAGAAGAAAGAGAGCTATGTAAACTAGCGAATGTAGAGGAATATAATTGGGACCCATCTCTTTAAAAGAAGGGGGTTTATATCTGTGATGAGGAAAAAGAGGTAGATCTTGATGAGGTGATTTCACAACAAACCCCACCAATACAAAAGTCTATTGCTGAGCTTGAAGTAAGGATAGATAAGATGATGGAGTTGTTAAATGACAAAGTTATGACCTATGTGAAAATCATAGAGGATAGAGTAATGCAAAAATAATATAGTGAGTAGAGTAAGAAGAGGAAAATAACAAAGAAATAGGTAGGAACATGTATCAGCAAAAAGGGAAAATAGCTATAGGAGATGAGGGTATAGACTCAACCACAAAAGAGGATGATGGATGTGACATTTTCCTATATTATCATCAAAAGGGCTGTTTCCCAATCATGTTACATCTACACGAGTATTGGGCTTTTGTTTTGAATCCCAAGTTGGTACAAAAGAAAATGCCAAAGAAATTACCTTTTTCACAAGGTAATTATAGATATTCCTACAACTAGCCATACTATCCTAGTGGGACTTCTCATCAACCTCAAAAATACTATCAAATGTAGTGGCAAAACCCATAGTCATTGGGGAGGCCATCATCAAGCCAACACTACTCTTATTACCAGTCAGACCCACATGCATGTTATGTTCAACAATTTATTTGCCTGATTGGTCCTAACTTCTCTATGTCAAAGTACTACTACCACTCTCCTAAATATCATCAACCTACAAAATCCCTTGTAGGATCACAATCTCAAACCTCTTATCTTCTATAACATCCTCAATATTCTCATACTTTCCTGCATCATATGTCACCACCAACAACATAAAAAAATTGGCATCACAATATCAAATGAAGAATGCCACTTGTGAGCAAGACATACATGGAAATGATAATGCTAGTAGATCTCAACCAAAGTCTCAAAAATGTCATTTCTTTAAGATAGTTTCCACACTTGAGCATAAAACTCATAGACCTACTGGCTCATCAAAACTAGCACAAGGCCAGTGGGGTGCAACATCCTTCCTCACCAAAAAAATGTCTCCTAATCCTACACAAGAGCCAACACACATTAACACTCCAATGCAAAACATAACAAATGAACCTATGATTGTGGAGAGAGGTAATAGGATGCAATTATAGATTGACACTTCAAAATGTTAACATAGTCATAACAATAACCCACACTAAATATGAAAGACAAGTGTATGCACAAGAGAGAGCATGGGCCAATAAACCAAACGACACCTAATGACCAAAAACTGACAACTTTCAATCATCTAAAACATGCATAGACACATTTGAACCACTTATTAATTCTCATTTTAAAAAAATGGCCTCAACCAAGAACTTACAAATGGAAATACTAAATCACAATCATACACCAATAAAAAGAGGAACTAAGGACTTAGATGATTAAAATTCAATTACCATCAAGATTACACATGATGATAAGTAAAAAACTAAGTCACTAAGGATTGTAAGTAAGAAACCTCAAGCGTATGATCTAGGATATCTAGGGAGCAATTTTAGAACACTCACCCATGAGTTTAGTCATGGGGGAGATGCCTTATCTTGATTCTAGAATTAATAAGTGTTTTTCCATTTTTTTCACTTCTTGAATTTTTGATATTCTTTGACAACTTTGAGTTCTTTCACATTTTGTATTCTTTTAACATTTTTTATTGTTTATATTTTTTACTATTTTTACTATATTTTCATTTCTTTTATACTTTATTTTTAAACATTTTGTAAATAATTTTTATTACTAATAAGACACATTAAGATAATATTAAGATGTAGTCCCAATAAGATGAAGATTTCTATATATTATCAATACAGTGAGGTTGCTACCATCCATCAATCCATTTCAATAATAAGAGGTTTCTACCATGACCATAATGATATTATTTTCATAATAAAATAAGAATAAACCCATGATCATTATGCTTCGATAGAAAAGTGAAGAACCATGTGGGAATGCAAAGGGTCTGATATCAAGGAGATTTGTCAATTTTTTTGGATTACATATATGAGTTCTGTCCTATTGTTCAGGTTGTATTATATCATTGTAGATCTAATGAAAAATTGGAGTAAGAGTATAATAAGTGTTGCCTTACCATGTTACTAGAAAGACATTTACCCATGCTTGAAGGTAGTCTTCTGGTAAGGTTGACATAGTTAAAAAATAAAATAAATGCACAAGGATAAATTTTTGGTGATCCCACTAGAAAGACATGTTACCCATGCTTGAAGGTAGTTGACTTCTTAGAAATATAAAAAATAAAACAAGTGCCATGAATAAACTCATCCCTTGGACAATACACCTTGTGGTAATAGTCCTTGTAATAGTGGTCATCCTATGATTGTAACTGTTAGAGATGAAATAATGTGATGTCATTGGAATGTGTTCTAGACTTGGTTTAAATTTTGGAAAGAAGCATTAATGATTACTTTAACTAGTAATAAAAAAAAAAGAATTCATTATGCTTATGGTAAGATACCTCATGTGCCAAATTCAATAATCCTTTCTCTAGTCCATCTCACATCACTGTATATTTAATCATAACTTGTCATTTTGTATAACATAGATTTATTTTCTCAATATGATGATACTAACAGGTGTGTTTTGCTAAATAGGTATGTCTTACATTCAACTCCTTGGGTTCCTAAGGACACTTTTAGACATTGTTATATAAGGGCATTAAGGATTGAAGCCTGCTTTGGGGAGTACCTGCTTGTATAGCTCTTGTATTACATACTTGCCAAGCAATTCAACATAATTTTTTCCTTTCAACATACCTAATGCATTTCCCATATAAAATAATAATCTATTCATACATCAAAAATTCATTACCCATGTCTTGTCTATACCATAAACTTTCATTGCTTGAGATTTATTCTTCATGAACCTTGAATGCTATGTTGTTGAAAAACATGCATCACTCCTAGCCCATGACACTCTAGAAAATATTTATATATTTTATCAATTTCATTTGAATCATCTTTTCATGGAAAAATAAATGAAATTTTTGAATCTTTTAACGATGAAATCATAGTCACGATGTCTTAGGCATCCACAATTTCGTATCTACAATGTATGATCCATGATGTCGCGCATATAAGAATAGTATATACACACATGGGAGTTAATGAAATTTTTCACTTTATCATTTTTCAACAAGAGAGATTTTGCAATTTCTTAGAACTCTTTCACACTAGCTTTCAAAGGCCATAACCTTGCCCTCATAGCTCTGATTTCCAAAATTCTTCAATCTTGTTTATTTTGGAGTGCTCAAATTAGTTGTGGGGGATGCATTGCATGATATAAGTGAATGAAAATTTGAAAATTTAAGCCACAAATTCCTAACATCTGGAAGATATTATAAAGGGTAAGCACAAGGAGATAATAAGAACCTTAACGTTAATCAATCAAACTAAGGTAAGAAAGATTTAGACACTACTCCTAATAGACCATATCAATAATTTTAGACTATAATGATCAAGGACAATGATAAAAGGTCATAAGTAGCTAAAAGATATAACACTTAAGGGGTTTCTTTTTTTGCAAATTTTTCTAACTTTGAAATCATAATATGACATGACCTGATCTAACCAAGGTAATGATCAAGTAGAAAGTACTAAGAATTCATAGGAACATACTAATAATTTCAAATCCTTGTTGATTGTAGATGGCCCCAAAGAGACCACCAAAAGGAGGACCTACATAACATGGAAGCTATAAAGATGCAACTCCAAGTATCTTCATTATGGCCCACACTAACTAACAGTAGTGAATGGTACTTAGGAGAAATGTACAAATTCTAGTGAAATAAATAGGCTAATGCAATAGTTAAAACTTAGGTAGTTTTTGTGCAATACTTAGTAAATGGAGTAGATGGAAAAGAAGACTAAGATAGAAGAAAAAAGACTTTAGGCACTCGTGAATAGATATTAAATTTAGAAGCCTAACAACAAAAGGAAGAAGCTAATGGAAGATCCACCCTGCCTAAAATACTAACTACATCGAGCTACCTTAAATTTTGTTTTTCTTTGGTCATGTAACTATGTCATTTCTATACACATCACTATGGCACTCAAAGTTAGTAAGTAGTTAGATTTAGTTAATAATCTCATATATTTGCAATTTTGAAAAACAAGCTTGGCCCTATCCTGTTAACTCAAGGACTAGTTTTTAGTCAATCGTGGTGGTATGATGAGTCATTAGTTGGATAGGATATTTCTGATGCTACATTGCATTTGTGATATCATTGATGCTATATCTCATCTATTTGAAAAGAAGTTAATTTTTATCCTCCTATGATATCATATCTACAATGTCATATATTCAATATTATAGCACAAGCTATGTCATTGTAGATTCGATATCACAGGATGTGTGTAGCCTATAAATACAACACCTAGATGTATGAATCCAAAGAAGTTTCATTTCACCCTTAGGTAGACTCTTGTAGTTTCATTTCATAGTTCTAGCGATATTGTGAATGCCTGTAGTGTGGTGTTGATAAGTTGTACAAAAATATTTATTTGAGTAAAGTGTACATGGACACAGTTCATGTCCAAGAATAAAGATCAAGATTTCTTTTTATCATTGCAACATCCACTTAGTTTTACTATTTTACATAGCATAATTGCTACTATTTTCTTAGTTTAATCATTTACATTTTCAAGTACTTTAGTTTTTTTTTCATTAGTAAAGAGCAATAAGAATGATTGGTTTTTATCATGTAAGTGTAATCATTTGGTAATCCTAGTAGTGTTATAGCTTGGTCGGCTCAGTAGCATAATGCTTAGAAAGTTAGTAATGGTTACATGAGCCCAAGACATGTTTGATAAGCTAGGATCTAAAGATCATCACTTTAGGCTAGAGTAGATTTACCTTGCTGTCATTACTTAGGCTTAGGACTAAATTTCATTTTCAATTATGTTTATTGCTAGGAGTAAAATGGGCCTAAAAAAATTAATTATTATATGCCTCACTTTGGACTAAATCATACATGATAAAGCTACCACTAGTCCAAGTGGGAAGATAGTGTCTTGTGATTAATGCTTAACAATCTAGATGCCACAACTAGTGCCATCCATGGAATTCAACTAGATCATGCATGAATTCTTGTGATTCATGTGGTTGAACATAGGAGTACTTGCTACTCATCAAACATGGTGCAAAATCAATGTTATCCATCCAATAAAGCTTTGTGGTCTAATGGTACAAATTATCCATTATGAAAGTTCAAGATGAAGAGTTATCTTCTAGCTCATAATAATAATGTGTGGAAGGTAGTTAGTAGATGAACTAATAATTCTATGCATGATGCCCATGCTATGAATGCTTCAGTATATGATTTGGATAGAGTTATTTATAATAGATTTTCTAGTAGGTTAAGAAATGTGGGAACATCTTGAAAAAATTAATGAATGAAATGACAATGTGAAAAAATCTAAGCTGCTAACCTTAAGATCATAATTTAACTTTATGAAGATGAAGGAAAATGAAAATATATGTAGTTTCTTCAACTAGGTAGATAACTTTATGAGTGAGATGATAATGCTTAGTGAAGCATAGTTCGATGACATTATTTACTAGAAAAGTGCAATAGAGGTGAACAAAGATCACATAAAGGTGAAACAAGGGGAAGTATAAGAAGCAAGTCTAAAAATGGTTAATAAAGATCACAATTTTGCCAATTTTAGGCCTTAGTGGGCCATGATGCCAATTTAAGGCCTTAGCGGGTCATGATGCCAACTTAAGGCCTTAGTGGGCCATGGTCATATTGTGTCAAATGGTGGTTAGGGAAGGTTAAACCCAACTATTTGATACCATTTAAAGGCCAAAAAAAGACAAATAGAGTTGTAATAAGACAAATAATGAGCATATACACTAGTATAATGGCCATAGCAGGTTAACAAGGTCAGCAAGACAACATAACCCCAAAAAAAGACAAAACATTACATAATAAAGAAAAAAACAAAAAAAACAAGTTATATATGATAAACTTTAGTTAATATTATCCAAAAATGATTAGGGTTTGCTATTTTTAGGCATTAGAGGGCAATGCTTTGAGGCTATAGGTCTATTAGGTGTGTTCCAGCATTAATCAAGGCTTTTTTTCTTTGGGTTGTTTACACCCAGAAATTAAGTGTTTTTAAGGCTTCCATGCTAGGCTCGCGTGTGGAAATAGAGATTTATACTATTAAGACAAAGGAAAATAGGTTTTGGGATGCTCAAAGGTCCAAAATTAACTTTCTGGGACCTTCCCAAGGTAGTGCAAGGTTAGATCCATAAAAATTTGGCACTCCAGATGTTTGTAAAGGCCAAAAAGCTATTGTAGAATACTTAGAGCCAAAAAGAATAAAGAAATAGGTAGGAATACTTATTGGTAAAAATGGAAAATAGTTGCAGTAGAAGAGGCTATGAACTCAACCATAGAAGAGGATGATGGAAGTGACATCTATCAATATGACCATCCAAAGGACTATTGCCTAATTATGTTACATCTATAAGAGTTTGGGGCTTTTGCTTTGAATCCAAAGTTTGTACAAAAGAAACTGCCTAGGAAATTACCTTATTCACAAGGTATTTATAGAGAGTCTACAACCAACTATACTATTCTAGTGGTACTTATTATCAACCTCAAAACTACTATCAATTGCAGTGGCCAAACCCACAACCATAAGGAATGCTATAAACAAACTAGCAATACCCTTAAGGCTAGCTAGACCTATATGACCACTATGTTCAACAAGTTATTTTCATGAATGGTTCTACTTCGAATCACTATTATTACTTTCCCGAATATCATCAACCTCCAGTATCACCATCTCAAACCTTTACTACTATGTTCAACAACATGTTTTCAAGAATGGTTCTACTTCCTTTACTTTGAGTCACTACTATCACTCTGTCGAATATCATCAACCTGAAGCATCTCCTATGGGATCATCGTCTGAAACCTCTTATCCTCTATGACATTCTCAACATTCTCATATTTCCCTCCACCATATGTCACCACCAAAAACATAAGAAGGATTGGCACCATAACATTAATGGAAGAATGCCACTTGTGCTTTGAACATATGCATAAATGATAATGGTAGTAGATCTAAAACAGAGTCTCAAAAAAATCCTTTCTTTAGGAAAGTTTCCACACATGAGGACAAAACTGATAGACCTACTGGCTCATCAAAACCAACACAAGGCTAGCATAGTGCAACACCCTTCCTCAACAAAATAATGTCTTCCAATCCTATGAAAGGACCAACACCCATTACCACTCTAGTGAAAAACATAATAGATGAACCTATCACTATGGAGAGAGGAAATTTCATGCATTACCATTGAAAAACAAGAATGCAGTTGTGGATCAACCTTATAGAATGTCAACATAGTCATTACACTAGTCCACAACAAATGTGAGAAACAAGTGTGTGCATAAGAGAGCGTAGGGGCCACTAAACCAAAAGACACCCAGTGGCCAATAACTAAGAACTTTGAATGGTCCAAAAGATGCATGGAATAGTTTGAACCACTTATTAATTCCCATTCTGAGAAGATGACTCCAAATAAGAACTTATAAATGGAAATACTAAACCAAAATCATACACTAAGAGAAAAAGGAACTAAAGACTTAGATGATAAAATTTCAATTACCATCACAATTATATTGGAAGATAATAGAAAACCTAATTGACTAAGGATGATAAGCATGAAACCTCAAGTCTATGATCTAGGGAAACTAGGGTGCATTTTCCAAACACATATCCATTAGTTCAGTTCTAGGGGAGATGCTTTATCCTGATTCAGGAATTAATAAGTTTTGTTCAATTTTTTGTCTTACAATTATTTTTAATTTCTAATTTCTTGATATACATTTTCAAGTTTCTTAATACATTTCTCCATTCTTTTATACTTTTCAATTTCTTAATAATTTCTTAATTCTTTAACAATTTTCTATTCTTTGATGATTTTTCATTCTTTTAACATTTTTCATTCTTTTTGTCTTTATCCATTCTTAGTATCTCTTTCATACTCTATTTTCATTTTGTTTGTACACATTTTTTATTGTTAATAAAAAACACCAAGAATAAGGCAAGATGTATTCCAATAAGGCAAAGATTTCTCTATGTTATCAAGCCATAAGGGATTGATTATTTGTACAATGAGACTAGCACATCCATCCATCCATTACAATAATAATAGGTTCTTACAATGGCCATAATGATACTCTTTTCATAATAAAATGAAAAATAAACCTATGATATTTATGCCTAGATAGAAGAGTGAAGAACCAAGCAGAAATGCAAAGGATGTGAAATCAAGGGGATTTGTGCATTCTCTTGGCTTAGTGTTATGAGTTCTATCCTATTACAAAGGAAGTATTATATTCTTATAGATCTAAAAAAATGGAAGTAAGAGTACAATACGTGTTGCCTTACCATCTCACTAAAAAGACATGTTACCCATGCCTAAAGATAGGAAACTTCTAAGGAATCTAAATAATAATAATAATAATAAGTATAATTAATAAACTCCTCCCTTGGACAATACACCAAGTGGTAATGGTCCTTGCAATAGTGTTAGTATTATGGTTGTAACTCTTAGAGATGAAATAATGTGATCTGAATGGAATGTGGTTTGAACTTGATTTGAATCTTGAAGTAAAAGGATAATGATTACCTTAACCATTGATAACACATAAGGATTCATTATGCCTATGGTAA
>MNCI01011205.1:180813-206453 GCA_015680685.1 Gnetum montanum
TAACCAAGGATATGAGTAAGGTAAAGAGCTATTAAGAATTGATATGAACATTCTAATAATTTCATACCCATGTTGATTGTAGATGGCCCAAAAGAGACCACTAGAAGTAAGACCTTCACAACATAGAAACTATAAAGATGCAAGTTCAAGCATCTCCTTTATGGCCTATACTAACAAATAGTGGAGAATGGAACTTAGGAGGAATGTAAAATTTTTGGAAAAATAAAGAGGCTAATGTCGTAGTTAAAATTGAAGGAGTGTTTGTGCCATACTTAGTAGAGAGGACATATGGAAAAAGAAGATAAGGATAGGAGAGGAGAAACTTTCTAGGAGCTTGATGATAAAAGGAAGAAGCTGATGGAAGAGTCATCACCACCTAAAATATGAACTACATTGAGCCACCTTAAATTTTATTATTGTTTTGCCATGTAATGATGTCATTTTTTTGTAGACACCACTACGACACTTAGAGGAAATTAGTATTTAGAGTTAGTGAATAATTTTGTAAAGAAAGCTTAGTCCTATCCTGTAAACTCGATAATGAGTTTTTAGTCATTTGTGGGGGTATGATGAATCATTACTTGGCCAAGATTTCATAGATGCTACATCACATTTGTGTTGTAGCATCCCTATTAGTGCATCTAAATTGGCTACTACATTGCATCTATGATGTTGTAGATGCTACATCACATGTATTCTGAAAAAATTAATTTCTGATGAATAGCAATATCACATATCCAATATTGTAGCTTTGATATCACATGTCTGATATCATAGAATATGCTATGATATGGTATATCTAATATTGTGGAATGCATGCCTATCTATAAATATAGCACTTGTGGTCATGATCATAAGATGTTTCATTCCATAGGTAGATTCTTGTAGGTCTGTTTTGTAGTTTTAGCAATAGAGTGAATACTTGTAGTGTGGTGTTAAGTATTTGTATGGAATATTTATTCGAGTGAAGTATACTTGTGCATAGTTCATATCTAGAAATAAATATTGAGATTACTTTTCATCATTACATTATCAAGTTAGTGTTACTATTTTACTTAGCATAGTTTCTACTATTTTCTTAGTTTAATCATTTACATTTTTAAGTACTTTACTTTCTTGTTCATTATTAATGTTGAATAAGTATGATTGGTATCATGTATTTAACTGTAATTGTTTGGTAATCCCTATAGTGTTATAGCTTGGTATGCCCAGTAGCATAACACTTGGTAACTTAGTAATCGTTACATGAACACAAGACATATATGGTAAGATTGGATTGGATGCTCATCACTCTAGGCTAGAGTAGATTCACATTATCATCATTACCTAGACTTACGATTAAATTTCATTTCCAATTATTTTTATCACTAGGAGTAAAATGAACCTAACAACATTAATTATCATATGCCTTTGGACTAAACCATACATGTCAAAGCTACCACTAGTTGAAGTGGGAAGACAACATCCTATGATCAATGCTTAACAATCTAGATGCCACAACTAGTCCCATCTATGAAATTTTACTAGATCATGCTTGAATGCTTTTGATTTGTATGGTTTGGCATAGGGATACCTACCACACATCAATTGGTTTCCAAGCTTGTTGTCCTATTCTATTATTTCTTGAAAAGGACTTGTATGACAAAAACACATAGAATCATAGTAAGGAAAATTACTGGTTCTATAGTTTCTAGCTTTATGTTTTAGTTTTACCATTAAAATAATTATCTTAAAGGAAATTAGTTGTCATTCTTGAGCCATACCTAATGATTGAAATTCTTGGGGTAGGAAGAATTCCTTTATCTATTTCTAAGCTAACATTTTATAACTATGGAGGTTGTGGTTGGATATTCATTTTTTGAGCTAGTATTTTTATTTAGGATTTCCTTTTTACGAGTATAGATCCATATTCAAGAACCCTCTTGTCATCAGTTCACCATCCATTATTTTTAATGTCCTTAAGCTATTTTGAGCTACGAGTAAACTTTTTGAATAAACTAGATGTTATCTATGTAGCCTTACCTTTCATATTCTTTTTTAGTAGCAGCACTTTCTCTTCTAACATTAACTCTTTTTGTTTAGCTAATTCAAGCTTCATCTTATAGCTCTTGATTTCTTACTTATTCTCTTTTAAAAATTTATTCAATTTTTCAGTAACTTTAACCACGATCTCCAATTACTCCATTAGCCCTTCTAGATCAATGTCCCTAGATTCTTTGTATTTAGTTATAGCTTTTCTAATGGGTCTAGTTCATCTTCATCATCAATTGAGCCTACAATCTCAATAGTACAAGTAATTCCTTACACATTTGGGTTAATAAACATAAAGCTTTAAAAATCATTATCTAAATTATCATCTTCAATAATAGCTAGAAATGAAAATAAATCATGTGTAACAATATTAGTATTATTAACTATTATATTAGTATAAGAAAAATGGCCAAAAATATTTTCCTCATAATTCTCAATTTTTGTACTATTCTCTAAATGCTCTAATTGATTCTAAATCTTAGCTAATTTATCTTTTAATTTATCAAACTTGTATTAAGTATTCTTTATTTTCAACTTGGTGGCTTGATATTTTTGATTTTCTTTGTCCTTCCTCTTCTTTGAATACACAACAATCATATGACTTGTTTCACCATAATAATAACAACAAAAAGACTAAGCTAGATTCTTAATAGCCTTCATATTTTTATGCCTTCTAAGATTTCTAGCAATATTAGCCATCTTCTTACTAGAATTTGAATATGATGTTGAAGGTTTCTTCTTGTGTTCAATTTTTTTGGCTTCATCTCTAAAGGTAATTTTCTTCTTTTTATTGAAGTAATTAGCTCTTTTTTGATTTTGAATGTTAAAAGAAAACTATAGAGCTTTATTATTGTCAAACGCAAGAGATCTTTTGCCCCACTTTAATGGAAGAGACCTTTGCTTCAAATCTATAGGATAAGATAGATAAAATTTCTAGTAGATTGTATAATCTAATTATGTTTCTCCAAGAATGGTAATTTCACTAATGATTTCATCTTAGATGCTAAAGAAATTTCCAATATTTTCATTCTCTTCCATTTTTAATGTATTAAACCATGTTGTTAAGGTTAGTAGCTTGGACTTCTTCACTTTGTCATGTCCCTCGTAGATTGCTTGAAGATCCTCTCACATTTCTTTGTTGATTGAATATGCATAATCTTCATACACAATGGTCTATGCAAGACATAAATCAAGGAATTCATACATCAGGGATCATTTATAGAATTTTTAGTCCCTCTACTAACTACCTTTTAGGCATCATCACCATGAGCTAAAAAGTATGTCATCATCTTAAACTTCTATAGAGGATAATATGATCCATTGAACCATGGAGCTTTGTTAGAGGAGAATTCATACTTCTACACCATGTACAAGGAGAGGAATAGTTCAACACAAATTGTTAAGTCAAGAGGCATTAACCAAGCTTTGATACCAATTATTATTTACTGGATGGAGCTATAGGCATTGAGAGGAAGGTGAATTAAGATCTATCAAAAATAATTGACTTAATTGAATACTAGGTTAAGATAAGTAGAAAGCCCCAAATAATATTAAAATAGAAAAGAAAGTACAAATGTAGAAAGAGTAAACAATCACTAATATTTTAAGGTGGTTTAGCTACTAGATTTTCTAGGCTACATTCAACATCAAACTCTCCCCAAATTCTAAATGGAAGAGTAATTCTATTAATAAAAAGAAATATATAGGGCTTCTTTACAATTTTGGACTAAGCATAATCAAAGCTCAAAGTCATAGAAAATTTCTCTTTATAGTATAGTAGAAGAAGAAATGCCTTGCCTTGTCCCACACAAAAACTCAAGAATTTTCTATATCCTTGAGAAAAGAAAGAAATAGAGTTTTTATAGAAAGACAATAAAGAGAGAAGTAGAGAAGAAGAGAAAATTTTAGTTCAAGTGCCAAGGCAAAAAACAAGAATACATCAAGCTATGCAAGAAGAATTTAATTTATAGTCTTTCTTTTATTTAATCATTCTTACTTTTCCAAAGAAGTGTGAGAGGAAGAAACAATATAGCCATTATCAATCTATTGCTAAGGAGTAGCTAAAGGAGAAACTACCATACCCATTACTTCTAAGCTTCCATTACTACGTTTGGTATGATCTTTAGGCGAGCATTCAAAGCTTTGTAGAGGAGAAAGAAATCTATCATTTCATCCTAATGCTAGTTGCTTGTTCCTGTGGAAATAAAAAGCTCTGAAAATAAAAGGTCTTTTGGATTCAATTAACAATCCCTCTTACTATTAATGAGATTCAATCTGCTTTGTTTATTTTTTACAATAATCTTGGAATGCCTCATTTACTTTGCAGATATAGCATGGTCCTTTTTGTACAGCTTGAATGTTTAGGTGTTTTTATTTTAAAGTTTCATGTGTGCTTTGAAGGAGATATTTTCATGGCAAGGCTATTTAGATAAGTCAAGTAGAACCAAAAAATGATTCTAGATATAGATTCTAGATGTTGATGTGGTAGGGCACAAATGTTTCAATTAAGCTCCTTGTCCAAATGATGACATGGTAGAGCAACATGAATTTCCAAGCTATTTTAACTTTGCACTTCCTTCCTTTTTTGTTGTGTCAAATCTAGGTGATCATGTCTTTCTTGAACCAAAAAGAACCTTTATGAGTTTGTGCTACGAGCTAAGTCAAACAAAGAAAATTGAATGTACATGCCTTGAATTTGTTTAAACTTGGCACCACAAAATCCTTCAAATAAAGAGATTATGTGATAGTGCCAAATTAACAAGTCCATCTAGAGTAAAAAGTAGTTCTACAAGAAATTTTTTTCTTGTGCTTCTTACAATGTTGATGTGGTAGAGCAAGCATATATAGAGTGGAAAATTGATTCTATGAGCTAATTATACTTATTGCTTTTTGATTTGGGCTAAAGTTAAAGAGCCAAATGAGCTTTTATTTGTAGAGCCAAGATGGACCTCTACAAATTGGCCCTACAAGCTTAGTTGGGTTAAAATTCCAAAAGCACATGTGCTTAAACATAATGTTTTTTTTTTCTTAAGCTTGGACCCAAAAAACTACTAAAACAAATCAAGCTATTTTACATAAAACAAAATGGAATGAGCTAGATTAAAAATATTTTAAGTGCATGATGTTAACATGGTAGAGAGAATTAAGCTTACAGAAGTCAAAACATAGGTTTCTACATGTTAGCTCTAAATGTTGATGCATCCAAGATGAGATAGTGGAGTTGATGTGATAGATGAAATGTTTAGATGAGTTCTTATCATCTAGATGAAATATTCTTCTGATCCAAATGTTGAAGAGGATGGGATAAATTTAAATGCTAACTTGGAAAAAAGAATTTCCTCACACATGCTTCATTTGAGCTTGGCCCCACAAAGTTAATTCATGCCAACACCAAAACTATTAAATAATAATAGATATCTTCATAAAGATAATAAGTGCTACATTGGCAAAGCTAAGTTGAGCTAGGTAGAATAAAACATAAGATTCTAAATAGTGTTATGACATATGGACTCTGCAAAATTACTTATTTTTTCAAAAATAAACTTAGACTCAACGAGTTACTCGGGTAACTTAAATAAAATCAAAATGACCTATGGAACATTAGATTCTTATCCCTTTGACCCTATCAAATATGATTGAATTCTTACCTACCTCGTGATTCATGAGTAACTTGGCTAGAATAAAAAACTCAAGACTCTATGAGTATTTGCAAAAACTCTTTGAGTTTTGTAACATTGATTCTAAATATGGGTTTTAAATGATGCTGTGGGGTGTTCACTTTCCCTAAACAAAGTAAAGGCTGCATGATGCACTTATATAGCAACACTCATCTAGAAAAAGGAATTTCATTTAGATGGAATTTATACCTTCATCTAGATGCTTACATGGTAATCTAAGGGTTATTACTTCAAGGCTTAAAAGCTAAAACCTATGAAAAAAAACAAAAGCTTTATAAAGAACTAGAAGTACAACCAAGCTCAAAACATGCAACAAGGGAAGAATATCCTTTATGGTGCACTCCCCTAATTTTTTTGATAAAAAATTTTGCACACCTAATTTTGTTGATAAAAAATTTTATTTGCAATGATTCCTCTCTTTTTGACATTTAGCTTTATGTTGTAATCAAAGATATGAATTCTGCAAAATCATTCTCCACTCTTGTTGGAGGCCATTGAGTGAGCTTGTACCATTCTAGATCAATTCCTAGAGTGTAATAGTATCTATTTGTTTTAGCTAATCACTTTAACAATGACCTAATAGTATAAGCAAATAGACTCTATTACATTATGACACTCACACCTTGTATATATGAAATCTAACTATACTAAAAGATGAATATATATTATCTATTTTAACTTATGCTCTTTCATACTAAAAGTTAAAATAATCAATTTTAAAATAGTTAATTTTTCTTTTTCTTATTTAAATAAAAGTTGCATATATTGAATTGGGATTGAAAAGTAATAAATTGAATAAAGCAATGCACCATCTATAAGTTGTAAATGACTAAAAGAAATGCAACAACATGCATAACTTACAAATGAGGCATACATTGGATTCTTTGCCAATGTAATTATGCTACTTTTTATTATGTAACAGGGGTTCATGAAAGCATGTAACAACATCCACTCTTTTAATTTCATTCCTTGTTTCATTGTCCAACACTATTTTTCTTCAATGAAGACAATGATTTCAGTTGTGCATCACTTATTTTTTCCAATTGAATGTGCAATTGAATGTGACTCATCTCCTGTAGAGGTTTGAGGTGGATTATGTAGAACAATAAAATTAAGAAAAATGTGATAAGAAAATAGAAATAAAAACAACAACACACATAGAATTTATATGGAAGCCACAAATTGGGATGAAAACCATGGGCAGAAGTAGAGAGTTAATTCATTATATCAAAGATTTTTGAGTGTACAAAAGGGGACAGAAAAAGGGACTATATAAAGAGGAGTCTAACAATTCAACTTCTTGTATAATGTAATGAAAAAAAACCAAAAATTGAATTATGGTACAATGTAATAGTAGAAATCAAAAATAGAATTCTAGTACAATGTAATTGTAAAAAGTAGAAGTAGAATTTTGGTACAATGTTATGGCAAAAAATCAAAATTAGAATTCAGGTCACCTCACCATATTTTAACAGTCTCCACTTTGATGCGAATTCCTTTACAAGGAAAAAATCTCTAATATTTGACAAAAGGTGTCCACCTCTTCCACAAAAACAACACATAAAATGAACTCAACAGGAAACACCAACCAAGTCCAAGCAATGATCAAACTTGGCAACAAGAAGTGACTTGGTCATCATATTATAAGGGTTATCATGAGTACTAACTTTGCTTAAAATAATATCACCATGAGAAATGATATCATAGATAAAATGATACTACACATCAATGTGCTTTGTCCTTTCATGAAACATCTAATTTTTTGTGAGGAAAATAACACTTTTACTATTGCAATAAACTATGGTAATTTACAAATCTTCATTGAGTTCACCAAATAATCCCTTCAATGAAATGGTTTCTTTAAAAGCCTTAGAATGGCCATATACTCAACCTCAGTAGTAGACAATGCAACTGTAGTTTGTAGGATAGCTTTTCAACTAATAGAACAACCACCAATGGTGAAAACATACCCTGTAAGAGATCTTCTCTTATCAAGATCTCTAGAAAAATAAAAATTAACATAGCCAATGACTCCATGTCTTATCCTTCCAAAATGAAAACAAACATCAGTAGATCCATGTAAGTGTCTGAAAATCCACTATACTACTTTCCAATGCTCTTTACCTAGATTAGCCATGTATTTATTGATTGCACTGACTGCATGTGATAAATCTAGATGAGTACAAACCATAGCATACATTAGAGAATCCACTGGACTAGAGTATGAAATTTGTAACATATAATCAACCTCATTATCTAATTGTGGAGATAAAGTAGATGAAATTATGAAATGTGTAGCTAATGGAGTACTAATAGGTTTGGCATTTTTCATATTGAATTTGTAATGAACTTTCTTAATGAATCCTTTCTAACTTAGGAACAATTTACCTACCTTTTTATCTCTTAGAATCTCCATGCCAAGTATCTTATTTTCTATCCACAAGTCTTTCATATTAAATTTCTTACTAAGTTGGACCTTAACCTTTCTTATCTCCTCTTTATCCTTGGCTACTATCAACATGTCATCATCATAAAAGAGTAGGTATACAGATGACCCATCATTAATCTTCTTGAAATAGACAAAACTATCATAATTTCTTATTTTGAAATCATGTGTGATCATAAATGAGTCAAATTTATTATTCCATTGTCTAGGTGACTATTTTAGGTCATATAGAGAATTTTTTAGTAAGCACACATGGCCTTCTTTTCCTGAAACTATAAAACCATCTAGTTGTTGCATGTAGATATTCTCCTCGAGTTCCCCATGTAGAAAAGCTATCTTCACATCAACTATTCAAGCATAAAATCATGCATAGCCATAATAATAAGCAAAATTTAAATTTAACTATGCTTTACAACCAGAGAGAACATATTTGTGAAGTCAACATCTAGAACTTGACTATAACCTTTTGCAACTAGCCTCACTTTATACCTTTCTTCTTCAACTCTTGCTATGCATTCTTTCCTTTTTAACACCCATTTTCAATGAATAATATTCTTACCCTTAGGTAATTTCACCAATTCCCATGTGTCATTCTTATGAAATGATTCTATCTCCTCGCACATGGCAATCATTCAACTCCTAGATTTATGACAACTAGCTGCCTTTGAATAGATGGAATTCTCTTCCTAAAATAATACCTTCAACTACATTTAGAGCATAAGCTACCAGGTGAAGTTTAACATATCTATAAGGAGGTATAATATCTCTTCTAGGTATATCTTTAGCAAGATAATACTGTGGTGGTGCTGGTTCTAAATATGAAATAGTACCACCTTGCATCTTTAAGCAAGGGAGAGACATACACTCTAGTGTAGATTTTGACCCAAACTCAAAATTCACCTATGTATTTGACTTCTACTGATTTGAATCACAAGAATCTCTAGAAATAAATCCATGAAGCAGGAAAATTTCATCAAAAATAACATATCTACTAATTATGACTTTATTGATTTTTGGACACCATAGCTTATATCCTTTAACACCAGACTTGTAACCAAGAAAGATACATTTCCTAGATCTAGGTT
Organism: Gnetum montanum; assembly: GCA_015680685.1. Taxonomy (NCBI): domain Eukaryota; kingdom Viridiplantae; phylum Streptophyta; class Gnetopsida; order Gnetales; family Gnetaceae; genus Gnetum; species Gnetum montanum. Next base: position 190,053 of record MNCI01011205.1, read on the forward strand.
CTATTGTTTCATTATCAACATGAGCATATGTAGGACATTGAAATATCTTCAAATTTGAATAATTAATAGGAGCACTAGACCATACCTCTTCTAGAGTCTTCTTGTCAATAGTAGTTGAGGGAGAGTGGTTAATAAGAAAACAAGCTGTAATAGTAGCTTCGGCTCAAAATGACTTAGATAAACTAGAGTTGGAGAGCATACAACATAATTTTTTCATCAAATCCTATTCATTCACTATGCCACACCATTTTTCTATGGAGTACCATGAACTGTTAGGTGCCTCAAAATTCCTTCTATCTTGCAAAAAGCATTGAACTCATTGGAATAAAACTCCAAGCCATTATCATTGTAGAGATGATTTATTTGCTTGCCTATCTACTTCTCAATCATAGTCTTCCATGGCTTGAATGTAGCAAACACATCACTCTTTTTCTTGAAGAAGAACACCCAAAGTTTTTTAGAGAAGCAATGAATGATAATCAACATATAGCTAAAACCAGCTTTAGAAAGCATCCTAGATGATTCCTAGAGATTAGAATGTATATAATCAAGTGTCCCCTTTGTGTTGTAAATGCATTTGTTGAAATTAACTCTCTTATACTTCCTAAAAATATAGTGCTCATATAACTCCAATATACCAATGTTGTGTCCATCAAGAAGTCCTCTTCTACTTGGTTTAGCCATTTCATTCTAACTCATATGCCTAGGACACATATGTCATACTCTAGTAACATCACCATCTAATAAGGAAGGAGTAGTGATAACTACATCACATATAATTATAAAACCCTTCAAGACATATAGCTTGGCATACCTTTTCTATCCTTTCATCACAACAAGAGCACCTTTGCTAACCTTCAAGACTCCACCTTCACTAGTGTACTTATACCCATTTGAATTAAGGGTACTCAAAGAAATAAGATTATGCTTCAGATTTGGGACATGTCTCATAGTAGCAAGTGTCGTGACAACTCCATCAAACATTTGAATTCTGACTATTCCAAAACTAGCTATCTTACAAGAGGCATTATTTCCCTTGTCACAACATCCTTAGACATTATTTAATATGTTGAGAACCAATCCTGATTAGAACAAATAAGAAATATTCAAGTTGAACTAAGAATCCAAATCCTCATAAGGTTTGGAGAAACCATTAGAAATAACTAGGAGTTTCCCATCACTATGTGCATCTTTAGCAACATTGCCTTTACCAAAACATTCTAGTTGTTTTTCCTTATAATTTTCACTAGCTTTCTTATTATTATTCTATAACTTCTAGCATTTAGATTTGATGTTCCCCTTATTCTTCTAGTAATTAGAGGTTTTTTTTCTATGTTTGGATTTTGATCTATTGTTCTAAGAACCACTAGAATTCTTTTCTCGTGTTCTTTCTCTAACTATAAGGTCCTCTATGTGAGTCTTTGATCCAACCAAAATATTTTTGATTTTCTTCTTAGAGAAAAAAGCATCATAAACTTCATCTAGAGCGAGAGAATCATGGCTATATAGTATAGCATCTCTAAAAGTTATAAATGAAGAAGGCAACAAACAAAATAGGATCAACCCTAAATCTTCTTCATCATACTTAACCTCCATATTCTTTTGATCAAAGATAGTTTCTTTAAAAAAAGACAAGTGAGCTTCAATAGATGTACCTTCTATCATATAGTGAGAATAAAATTTCTATTTTAGGTGTAGCTTTCTAGTTAGGCTTTTCTTCATACATAGTTGTTCCAATGTTAACCACTACACAACAAGGGTTTTCTCCTTTAGAAAAATACTATAGAATTTGATTTGACAAATGAAAATGAATTTGAGATAGGGCCTTTCAATCCCTATGCTTTTTTTCCTTTGGTGTCCAAGATTAGGGCATCTTATCAAACCTTAACAGTGCATCATCCAAATTCATTTGTGCAAGAACATCCCACATCTTGACCTACCATACTGAGAATCTAGTGTTGCGATCCAAAAGTGGAATACCATATTTATAGTTGCCATTGATAGAAAACAAAAAATCAAACTTGGCTCTAATACCAAATTGTAGAATAATTAAATTAAGAAAAAATGATAGACAAATAGAAATCAAAATAGAAACACATAGAATTTATGCAGAAAGCCCAAATTGAAATGAAAACCATGGGAAAAAGTAGAGAGTTAATTCATTAGATTAGAGATTTTTGAGTGTAGAAAAGGGTAGAGAAAAAGGAACTATATAAAGTGGAGTCGGACCCTTCAACTTTTGGTACAATGTAATGGTAGAACCAAGAAATAGAGTTATGGTATAATATAATGGTAGAAACCAAGAATAGAATTCTAGTACAATGTAATTTCCAAAAACTAGAAATATAATTTGGATCATCTAACCATACTCTAATAAATTATATTATGTTGTGTTCAGTTTCCTTTTTAGTAAGCAATGGTTTCCCACCAATGGTGATCTTAACCAAGTAGAATCTACGATCAAAACAATTAAAAATATCAAATTGTATTATTTTAGTTGATTGATAAATATTAACAATGTGTGCTTTAATGGTGATGGCTAGTATTTGTATGGCAAGTATAATGGATCTAAGGAATATGTCATCTTCAATGATGGAGAAAAAGCATTTGTATTATCCAAGGAATCTATGAAACCTTTTAAGAATGCAAATGTAAATATGACAATGGCTATCTTTCTAGAATGAATGATGTAACCTTATACAAAAATAAAGCATAACACATAGGAAAATAACATTTAACAAATATTTGTATACATATTTGAAAGATGGACATGGGTTATATCATACGACGAGAAATGGGATGCGATCAACTGAGGTACCTTTTCATCATTCATTAGTGGATACATTGACCCTTCCTTAGTCATCCTTTTTTAGGGTGTTACCTATTTTGTTCTCACTTTTGATTTTTCATTTCCTTACTATAAACGAAGGGGGAAACTTAGTTCTAGATGCTTGGCCATTACATTACTTTATTATCTAATGCATGTTTTGAAAGCCATATAGTCAAAATGTGAAGTTTTTAACATGGAATGCATAAAAATATCTCCTTCCTAGGGCTAAGAGCTTCCCTCACTCAAGATGTCTATCATAGTACAGTAAGTTCCTATATCTCTAAATAGGAACAAATCATTTAATTGTATCACATGAATTATTGCATCATAGTTAATGGTACTTATCATTAGAATGTTTCTAAGGCAACAAAATCCATTGTCAAGTAAGTTCTAATCTACATGAAAGGAATAATGATTTGAGTACAAGGTGTAATGATCTAACTACTGGGCTATTAGAATTTGGTTTAGGTCTTCTTGAACAAGTCTAACTATCATATTCGATTTTGTAATGATAGCTACTCTTCATAATTCTTGGTAGTTTTAAGTATAATAAGTCTTATTAACTTGGATACTTAGGAATCCTCTTATGATTAATAGAGTTGCATTGTACTAATTACATCACTTAATAATTGTTCCTTATTCTATTTGTAACATAATATTTGGGCTTGCTATATCTCTAGGTTTTTCCTTGATAATAAGTTCCTATGATCCAATAATGTTATTCATTCTAGTAATGCATCTTCTAATAGTTTGTATTCACTTCTCTGTCATAAGGTTATAATATACTTATGATTGTTTTTCACAACTCAATGTATTAGAAACTTTTGTACTTAGACTTTGCTAAGCTTCTTTTGACTTAGCTTCATTGGACTTTACAAAATATTTCTTTATAAGTCTTCTTTGTTTTCTTACCATTGTAACCTTCAAAATAATTTTCTCTTTTTTTTTAGGGAACTAGACTAGATTACGAATAGTGCACCCTAGATCTTCTCTTCCTACTTAGGAAATTAGATCCTTCACTTCTTTTGTTTACATGTAACATGTTAACTATAATGTGCCATCCCTTGTCAAGAGTGGAACAAATTGTAAACAATGTAAATAACTTTAAAACGAAGGGGCACCTCATTATGAGGGTTATGATTATTCATGTATTCTTTGGGAAAGGGTTTAACCTATGCTATTTAAGGTCAGGGTTAGACGTCATGCTAGGCATAGAGTTGCAAAGCCAAGGAAAGGCAAGTAATGAGAGCTGAGTAAAGTAAGACAAAAGGGAATTGATCACCCCTTTGGTAGGATAGCCTAACCATGGTGGCAGTGCCAAATTTCCTCTAAGACTTAAGTGGCATAAGAAGACAACCCAAAGGTTGTTATAGTACTCTATTATATTAATAAAATCTTTTTATTTTTCTTAGTTTCATTCTTTAGTATTAATTATTGATTTACAAGTTATTTCATTTATTAAATATTTATAATGTTTTTAGTATATTATCTAAGGAAATGGTGAATGTAATAAATTAAGCATTCATATTTTTATAATGTTTGGGAATGGGATGTCATATTTGGTATTAGAGAAAACCATGATTTATGAGCCAAAGTGGAAGAAAAAACTTTATATTATTATTATTGAAGAACACAAGTATGTTTAAGAAAAATAATAAGATAGAGAGAAATATTAGTTTATTTTATTTTGGTAATCAAGGAGTAGTAAGAGGAAGTATATCTAAGTAGGATATAGAAAACAAAGAATAAGGAAAAGATGTAGAATGGGAAAAATGTAAGAAAGGTAACTATGATTACTTGTTACTACCAAAAGACTCAACAAGATCTATGACTATCTTCAATTAATATTTTCTTTCTTTAGTGGTAGCATCTAGCTTACTAAGAACTACTTTGCATCTAGCCAGTCCATCACATAATTATTTGATATATTTTGTCACACATCTTGCTGCAGCTACTGATTCCTCCTTTCTTTTAAATTGTGTTTGCAACATATCCATTTGTATTAATTGATCATCCATGTCTTTTTTCCATTCCTTCTCCTTTCTCTCTAGGAAATAAGATTTAAATTATGAGTTACAAGAAAATCAACAAAAAAATACAAAAAAAAGGGTATTACTTGAAATTGATCATTATCAATTTGAAGGAACCATTCACGAGTCATTAGATAGTGAGCATAGCATGTTGCACTTTCCAATTCTCTGAAGAGTTTCTCTAGATCTTTTACAGCATTTGGAGCATCCTTAGGAATTAGGTGTAAAGGTGATGGAAATCTAGCTTGTATTAAATCATAATTTTCCTTGAAATCACATGACTAAGATTCCTATAGGTGGTAGAATCCCTCACGAATAGAATAGGGTTTATTATCAAATATGCATTGGCTAATGTGCCAAAGAAGCACAAGTTCTTCTTCAGCAACCACCACTATATTCCCCATAAAATAAGAGATTTTGAGATCAAGAAAGAAGAAATCATTGGAATAGACTTAGAAAATAATGTTGGTACTACTTGTAAAAGAGAACCTCTTCAAGGTGTTAGAAAAAGAAGGCACGATTGGTGATCTAGGTGATAGAATACGATTTTGTGTAGAAGTAGTACCTACATCATCTCTATCCATCTCTCGAACAAAGTATTGTCACTCCACAAACATCTACAAAAAAAATAAAATAAAAAAATCAATCAATCAACATCATACAAAAGGAAAAAGGGAAGTATTTAAATATTTAAATAACTAAAAATTACCTTTGGTTTCTTTACCTTATCTTATCTTAAACTCTATCAAGTTTGTTGGGATTGTTATGGAGCCTAGTGTTGAGTATGTTATCTTATAGACACAGGACCACCAGAACATTGCTTAGTATGTTGCCTCTATAAGAAAAAAAGAGAAATTTAGTAGAAAAAAAATATATAGATAAGACATTAAAATAAGTAATTTATTTTTAAATATCTACCTTGGGAGTAGGATGTGTGATCTATTCTTGTGATTGCACCATACCAAAGGATGAAGTACCTTGAATTTCTTCAACCTATGCAGTCCCAGCACTCTACATTGGATCATTCTGTAGCCTAGATTATATTTTCAAATGCATAAGATAAAAACATAATCAACAAACAAGAGAATAATAAGTACATAAAAATACCTCATTACTTTCCTTCTAATTCTAAGCTTGTTGTAATGCTAGTTGACTTTTTTTGGCACCCATAATCTTACTTTTTATAACCCTCTCATCTTTAAGAAATTCAAGGCATAACCGAGGATTGTAACAAGTAAAACATATTTTTGGATGATAATAACATAGGATCATATAGATGATCAAGGGTATATAGCATAGGGTATAGAATTTGGAAGGATTTTGTTGGGCAATAGTGATTTCAATCATGGTAGTATACTAGGAAAAGAAACTAGATAATGACCAGTCATAAATTCTACTAGTTATGGTACTATGAATTATGAAAATAGAATAAGAAATAACATTAGATTGCAGTCTATAACATAAAACCTTGCTAATAAATAAACATAAATCAAATTGAACCTCATCAATGAAATCTTCATGAACAAATTGGCTTTTGCTAATGGTAGAATTAGCAACATAAGTAGATAATTTCTTCTAAAAAAAATATTTAATTTTTTAGGAATCAATTGAAGGAATTAAAGAATCCTCTTCTTGTTGAAAACCTAAGACTACTTTAATATTAAGAGGAAGGATTGTTATTACTCCAAAAGCTAATTGAAAAGAAGAACTTTTCTTATTATTATACTATTGACACAACTCCATAGGAACACCTTTGTAATGGAAGAGTTTAAAATTTGGAAAAACAAGTAAATCAACTAATCAAGGAGTGGTAAGGTACTCAAAATTATCCTTTTCAAGTAAGCTATGAACACGATCAGAGGTAGGGATTACATTATTCTTATGAAAGATAATATTGGACAATTGAGCACTACCTAAAGGAGATTAAGGTGAAGCTTGAAATTTTAGAGCCATAATGAAGATGGTTAAAAATTATTTAATGATATTCTTCAAACTTCTCTACTATAAATATTTTGATGATATTGAGTTTTGATGACAAAATAATCCTTATTCTCATATTTATAATACAACTGTAAAAATCTTAGTAAAAGTAAAGAGAAAGTATGACTTAAGATAACCAAGGATTAAATAAAAGCTAATGTATATTTTTTTAAAGGAAAAGCTAACATTTACTTTTTGTTTTAAAAGCTAACATTCACATTTTTGGATTTTATGATTTCTAGGTTTACTAAAGTGGAGTTATTTATAGTTTAACTCGAAATACTCTCCAAGATGATTCCAATGGTAACAATTTGATCAAAATATGACTTATGGTTTGAAAGATACAATTATTCTTGGGTTACATGTAGGTTTAAAATAAAAATTAAAAAATAAATATATTTTTTTATTAAAATTTTTAAAAAGAATTTTTTTCTTACTTAAAAAAAATTTATCAAACAAGGGATCTCAGGTTCAAACCCAAGTCCCAATTATATGTGTGTGTGTGTGTATTATATAATAAAATAATAGTAATAATAATATACTTTGGCCTATAGCCAGCTGTGGTTAGGCTTGTGGCCAACTATTGCAAGGCCATGAAAAGCTGTAGCCAACTATAACAAGGCTATAGCCAAGCCATGACCAGCTACAAGGCCATGACTATAAGAAGGCCAAGGGCTAGCCCCAAAAGGGGCAAAAAAAAATCATGCCCAGTAACTAATTGATGCTACCATCATCATTCCTTTTTGCTACACCATTGCTACCATCACTCATGCCTCTACAACCATACACCATCCATGCCTCTACCATGACTACATAGCCTCGTGCCACCCGCACAGCCTACCGCCTTGCACAGCGTAGCCTTGCTACACTACGTAGCCTTGCTACACTACGTAGCCCATGCATACATTGTGTAGCCCCTACCTACATTGCATAGCCTACACCACACTGCACTGTGTCTTTCTTTCTTATGTTGTCCATCATTGCCTCTCATGTAACCCATCATCGCCTCCTACATTGTTGATCACCGTCTTCCATGCCACCCATCACTACCTCTCATGCTACCCATCATTACCTCTTCTGCCACCCATTACTACATCCCATACAACCCACCATTACCTCCCATGTCATTCATCATTGCCTCCCATACCACCCATCACTACCTCCCATGCTATCCATCACTAACTTTGATACCACCCATCACTACCTCCCATGCTATCCATCACTAACTTTGATACCAGCCATCACTACCTTTTGTGTCATTTATCGTTACCTCCCATGCTATACATCACTGCTTCTTGTGCCATCCATAACTACCTCTCATGCCACCCATCACTACCTCCCATTTCATTCATCACTACCTTCCATGTCATCTATCACTATCTCTCATGCTACCAATCATCACCTCTAGCATTGTTCATTACCACCTCTTGTGCTACCGTGTAGACCCTAGAATGGATCATTTGTCAATTGATGAAAAAATCAAATTCTGACAATTGATGAAAATTTTGAAATTCCCATCAAATGATGAAAATTTTTCAAAAGAAATTTACATCCATAATTTATAATTGAAATAGAAAACATGCTCAATTATTTACAAAAATTTAAATTGGTGCTATGGTAACAAGAGAAATAAAAATCTTATCATTAAGCATGCACATCTTGGAGTAGAACTAGGATGGGTGTCCTCTTGAGAAGTCTTGGAAAATGTAAAAGTTTGTAAACTTAAAATGGCTATAAATTTTGCATCCAAAGTCCATTCTCAACCAAATAAAAATTGATTTCAATAGATTTGAACTTTTTAGATTCAACGGAATGGTTATATTTAGCTTTTAAATTATAGAAAATTAATATTTAATTCATTATTATAGTTCCCAAAAATAAGTAGGACTCAATACTCAGTGAGAAATTCATGACAATTTCAAATTTTTCTACAACTAATTGAATGATTTAAAGACCCATACAAAGGGCCATAGAGGCTAAGAATTCTCAACATACCTAATTTCTTCAAGTTACTCATCTCTAGAACCTAAATAATAAATTGGACAGGAATGGAAGCCTGAGTCAATGACCAAATGAATGCCCTTGAAGATCAAATTAATGAGATGAGGGGTGTTCAAGAAGAACTATGTTACTCAAACCAATTGTTTAGGACAAAGATGCAAAATATATTTTAGTAAATTAGGAGATTTTTATAGAGTTCAGAAGATAAATGGTCAAAAATGCAAGGAAAGATGGGTTCCTTTGTAGACTCCATCAAGCAATTAACCGATCATCTCATTTAGCCTTCAAACCCTACCCATAGTCTACCTAGGAAACAACATCAAGACCATGATCAACTCCCCCTAAGGATCCAAACCAAACATAACCTCTACCTACTAGTGGACAGGATATTGAAATTCCTCTTGTAGGCCATAGAATTGAAACTAAAGGTGAGGGATATGGGAACTGGCTTAATCCACCTATAGAATCATTGAAACAAATTCATGCTAAGAAAGTAAATTAGATCATTATGATGGATCCATTGGATCTAGTGCTAAGGTAAAGGATTGGCTTGATACAATGAAAAATTACTTCAATATGTTGAATTTGTTAAGCCATGAATGTTTAGAAGTTATCTTCTTGTATTTAAGAGGACTTGCGATAGCATAGTGAAATGGACTAAGATCTCAAAGTTTGATTACAAATTGGCTTAATTTTTATTGAGATTTTGAACAGAAATTTTTTCTTGATTCTTTTCTCAAAGAGCACAAAATGAGATTTGATTCCTTAAGATTGGGAAGGTGATCCATAGACAATTACTACAAGGAATTTTGTGATCTTTGTCAGTATCTAAGGCACCAAGATGAGGGAGAATTAGCTTCAAAATTCATTGGAGGATTACAAGCTCAATTACATCCCCAAACACGAGCCCATAATCCTCAACCCATTGATGAAGCATATAGAATTGCTACGAATTATGAGGAATTGAACTAGACACATCCACAAGTAATGGTAGAAGAGACAACAACCAAAAAAGCTTGATCAGGATTTGGATGTTTTATTTGTGGTGAAGATCATTTCAAATGAGACTCTCCAAAATTTTGAGGAAAAATACAAAGGACCAACCAAATCATAAATTAAAAACCCAATCCGAACATGAACAAAGAAAAAATTCCAACCATTACCACAACAGTGAAGAAGATATCTGAATTGACTAAATTAGGTTTGTGTAAATTTCAATTTGCTTTACTAATTTTTAAAGGTTCAATTGAAGATAAAAAAATTTAATTTTTTAATTGATAGTGATGTCAATGATAACTTTATTTTTCCAAAGTTAATTAATTTATTGAAATTAAGTTTACCTTCCAAGAAAATTATTAAGATAGAGCTGATAGATGGAACAATTGTGAGAAAACATACTATGTATGGAGAAATTAAATTTACCTTACAAAGCATGCCTTTCATTAATAAATATTTTGAATTTGAACTAGGTGATGTTGATGCAATTTTAGAAGTGTCTTTCCTATAAGAATTTGATGTTACTACCCACTTTGGAACTTGTATTTTAAAAGTCCCAACCATTAACAAAGTTAGGGTTCTAAGGGGGGTGAGAACAACAAAGAAAATTCATATGATAACTATTAAGCAGGGTAAAAGATTAGTCAAAAAAGGTACTATGATGTTGGTTTTCAAAGTAACCCAACCTCAAATATCTTTAGGTACTAAGATCCCAAATGAACTTAGGGAATTAAAGATTTAGTATTTGGTGAAACTAAAGAACTACCTTCAAAAAGAACTATCAAGAATGTCATGATATTTTTCTTAGTACACAACCTGTAACAAAAGCCTCTTATAGATTTTATACTTTCAAATTAAGAAAATTAAAAGTACAATTAAATTAATTATTGGAAGAAGGAAAAATTAGACCTAGCGTACCACCTTGGGGTGCACCAGTTTTATTTGTTAAAAAGAAAGATGGTAAACTAAGATTATGCATCAATTATAGAGCATTGAATAAAGTGATGATTAAAAATACTTATCCCTTGTCTAGAATCAGTGATTTGTTTGATCAAATTATAGGTGCATGTTATTTCTCAAGATTGATTTAAAATCGAGTAATCATCAAATAAGGATTAAAGAGAAAGATATTGAGAAAAATGATTTTAGAACTAGATATGGGTTATATGGATTTGTTATGATGCCATTTGGATTAACTAATGTACCTAAAACATTCATGGCATTAATGAATAATATTTTTCATTAATATCTTGATTAATTTGTTATAGTATTTATGGATGATATACTTGTTTATTCTAATTTAAGAGAAGAACATATCAAACATTTGAAAATTATACTGGAAATTCTTAAAGGGAATGAGCTAAAAGCTAAATTGAGTAAAGGAAGAAGTTTCATACTCAGGACATATAGTTTCCAAGAAAGGATTGCAAATAGATCCAACAAAATTTAGTGTGATTCAGGATTGGCCTGAATTAAAAGATGTTATACCAATTTGTAATTTCTTAGGTTTAGCTAATTTTTATTAATGTTTCATTAAAGATTATTCAACATTGGTAGCCCCATTGACTAAATTTTTGTAGGAGAAATGTGTGTTCAAATTTGATGAAAAATGGAAGGAATCTTTTCTCAAATTAAAGATGATACTTACAACAACACCTATTTTGAGAATTCTAGATGAAGAATTACCATTTGAAGTATCCATAGATTCCTGTTGAATAGGAATTAGTGTAGCTTTTTCACAAGAAGATAAAGTGGTATGTTATGAATCTCATAAATTAGAAGGAGTCGAGGTCAATTACTTAACCTATGATTTAGAATTAATACAAATTGTTCATGCTCTGAAAGTTTGGAGATATCATCCTTATGGAAAAAGGTTTGTACTAAAAATAGATCATAAAAGTTTATAATATTTGCAAAGATAGCCTATTTTGAATACTTGTTAAAGGAAATGGATAGAATTATTGGTTGAATATGATTTTGAAATCAAATATATTTCTAGTAAGAAAAATGTGATAGCCAACGCCCTTAGTCGAATGTGAAACTTAATGATAGGTGTGGTAACAACCCCTATGAAAGAAGAAATCAAGGAACATATAAAAGAAGATCCTTATTTTAAAAATATTTTAACTAATATTTTCTATGAGCCTCAATATCAACTTACTTCTAATGGTTTATTGATGAAAGGACAACAAGTATGCATACTAGAAGGAAATTAGAGACTAAGGTTGTTGTGTGAATCACATGAAGCACCATACATAGGACACCCAAGTTATACTAAGACCTATATGATAATTTGCAAATCTTATTTTTCCCTTGGACTAAATAATGATATTCCCTCATACATTAAGGATTATCCAACATGCCAAAGAATAAAAGCTAAACAAAGGAAACTTAGTGGATTATTAAAACATTTGGAAGTCCCAACCTGGAAATGGGAAGATATCACTATGGATTTCATAGTGTGATTGCCAATAACTAAAAAGGAAAATGAATCAATTTTTGTAGTGGTTGATTACCTATCAAAGATGCCACATTTTATAGCCTTGAAATCTACAAACATAGCAAAATAAGTAGCCCAAAAATTTTGTACATGAAGTATTTCAGTTGCAGGGTTGTCCAAAATCTATCACTTTGGACAGAGATCCCAAGTTCATATATGAATTTTGGAAAAAATATTTTAGAGATCATGGAACCTAGTTGAAATTTAGCACAACTTATCACCCTGAGATTGATGGACAAATTGAACATGTGAATAGAATATTAGAAGATATCCTATGAAGCTATGTCAGAAGTAGACCAAAAATGTGGAAGAATTATTTGCACCTGATAGAAATTTCCTATAATAATAATTATCAAGGTTCTATACATTGAACACCATTCAAAGTAATATATGAACATAATTGTCGAATGCCATTAACCTAGGTTGATCCAACCTTAAGAATGAAATGGAAGAAAGAAGAAATGAAAATCATTGAAAAAATTGTCAGAAGAGTAAAATAGAATTTACAAGCTACCCAAGATAAATATGAAGGATATGCAGATCAACATTAACTTAAAAAAGAATTTTGAATAGAAGATCAAGTATTACTGAGAGTGAAACCTACTAGAAGTTCTCTTAAACTGGGAAAATATACTAAATTGACACCTAGATTTTGTGGACCTTTTGAAATTTCTGAAAGAATTAGTGAATTAGCATATTGATTGAATCTTCTAGCAACTTTAAAAATTCATCTAGCTTTTCATGTGAGTTTGCTAAAGAAATTTCATGAAAATGATGTACCATATGTGTTAGATTGGAATACTTGGCCATTACAATCCAACACTAGCTTTAAAGTTAAACCCATTCCTATTAAGGACCAACGAACCAAGAAATTATGAAATAAAACTATTAGCGAAGTACTTGTTCAATGGTCAAATTATGATCAATAGACTTGGGAAAATAGGGAATTTATTTTAAATACTTACCCTAAAATTTTTGAGCATCATGATTTTTAATGATAAATTATGTTTATTATGAATGTAATAAATTATGTTTTATAATTTTTGATCTTTTATTTGTATAGATGATAATGAGGAACATAAAGGAACTGAAGGTGAGGAGTATAACAATGAAGCAACATCTGAGTAGTTGGATATAGAGGAAGCATGCAAGGATGAACTAGATGCCTAATGGTGGTAGATTGTAATGGCCTATCCCTTGTTAAGGATGGAAACAATTGTAAACAATATACTTAACATTTAAATGAAGGGGCACCTCATTATGAGGGGTTATGATTATTCATGTATCCCTTGGAAAAGTGTTTAACCTATGCCATTTAAGGCTGGGGTTAGAGGCTGTGCGAGACATGGAGATGTAGAGCCATGAAAAGAAAGTAAAGGGAGCTGGATGAAGTGGGACAAAAAGGCAGTGATCACCCCTTTGGCAGGGCAACCTAACTATGGTGGTAGTGTTGAGTTGCCTCTAAGGCTTAATTGGCATAGGAAGACAACCCAAAGGGCATTATAGTACTCTATTCTATTCATAAAATCTTTTCATTTTTCTTTGTTCCATTCTTTAGCATTAATTATTTATTTAAAAGTTAATTCATTTATTAAATATTTATAATGTTTTCAGTATATTATCTAACGAAATGGTGAATGTAGTAAATTAAGAATTGATATTTTTATGACATCTGAGAATAAGATGTCACATTAATCTTTTGGTTTTTTAGTACGTAGGTGCTCATTATGACTCTTATGCTTCATAACACCTTCAAGAATTATTGCATGCTCATGTTCACTGTTTCATAATTTTATGAATTGTTATGGTGTGTAGCCCATTTGTATTATAAACATTATTATGGTTGTTGTTTCAATGCCACTTAATTATCTTAGTGATTTTTTCATGTTCTTGTCTTTATCCTTCATCACTTCTCTTATTTATATAGTCTTTATTATTTTTTGTTATTATTCCACATGTTATGAAGTAGGGACTTGTATTCTTTTATTCTTCATAACGAGTTGTGACTCCTTACTAAACCATCACAATTGTTTGTAACTACTGATAGATTAAATTAAAAATCAATGATTGTACTTTAACTTAGGAGTATAATATAACATGTATTGCCCATTTGATGGTACGTCAGTTTTATCTATTTGGATATCCTCTATGCCCAAAGGATAGAATTGTGCATTTGCATTTGCTTTAGTTATTAAAAGGCATTCTTCCTTCTCATGGTGAGAGCCTATAAGAGAGATAACTTTAGATCATAGCTAAGAATGACATGGCTTACAAAAACCACTCACCAGTTGATGTAAGAAAAACCCTTCCTGTAACCAAGATAAGTTTGAGTTAGGTTAATTATTTATTTACAAAGGAGACTTACAAAAAATTATTCATTTTCTTTATTTATTTTTTTAAAAAATTATGATTTTGTGAGATAAAAATAGGTATGGCTATTGGTAAAAATTATAGCCCTTTTTTTAGAACTCAACATTCACTTAAAAGTTGTATAAAAATTTATCATTAACCTTATAAATAGTGAATCAAAGCATAATTTTAAATTTTGGAGTATATTTGGGGTGGAACAAAGTTCTCCTATATTTCTCACTCTCTTTGATCTTTTTATTCATGAGTTGCATGATTGGATGTGTAATGGAAAAAATAGACATATTGTAAGAATAGGTTCTTAATATCTCCTTGTAATAAAGGCCTCTCTAATATACTATAAATTTTAGAACAATTTTGCATTTCTTTTGAATTGCAAGTTAATAAAGAAAAAACTAAAATGATTATATGTGACATAAGAAAGACACCATATAATCTTAAATTTCATGATGAGATTTTAAAAACTATGGAATCTTTTCAATACTTAGGCCTTCAGTATGTAAATAATTATAGATGGGATAAATGTATTAAAGAAAGAATAATGAAATGAAATAAAATAAAACTTTATTATTTCTAAATACCCATAGGATCTATTTTACAAATATAACATTTTCATGAAAAATAAAGATAGACTCTACAAATTAACCAATAGCTAATGGAAGCATCAAAAATAAATCATATAGGCTTTTTATTGTAACATCATAAGGTTGTCTCAAATGGGTAATCATAGAACAAGATATAAGTACATGTAACTCATCTTAAAGGGCTCCTAATATTTAAAACCTAATAATATTCTCTTCTTGAAGGAGTTGAATCCATCTTCATGTTTCAATTCTAAGATGACGAAAACTTAAGTGACCCTTCTTAATAGCATTCTAATTATTGATGGGAATAACAGTTGAGAGATAGTGTGCTTCTACATCTAGTTTATTAGATTTAATGTAGTGTAAATAAAATTCCCTCTTTCCTTCCACATTAGTTCACCTCTATGTTAAAACCATTGATTGACTAATTGGTGAATATGCTTGGGATTTTTCTGCACATCCTCCTAAGAGATATTTCATTTTTTCAACCATTGCATCCCTTGAAAATACCAACCATAGTCTCATGAATCCTGAAGAACTAATTTAGATAAATTTTCTTTCCTTGAGTTATGCAAGCTATGAGTGTATGTAATGAATTGACAGAAAGCTTCTACTATATTCTAAAGGTGATAAATCATATTCACATAATAATACTGAGTAAGGTATTTGAATCTTCCCATTTAACTCATTAAGAAGAATTTTTTTTTCACTTTCTCAATATCTTTCCAAAGTTTATCATTAAATCCAAGTCCCCAACCAACACATCCATACAATATGGTAGAAAATATGATAGTTTGTAATTTTTTTTTCTAAACTTTCAAGCCCAAACACCTAAATCCTTGCACTTACTTAGATCTTTCCATTTTTTCTTTGATGCATTTTTTCCATATGTAATTGGTCATATAAATAAGACCTAAATATTTAAAAGAATCTATTATTTTAACATTATTACCTCCAAAATAGAAGTTATAAAAATTATTTCCTTTACCCTAGATTATCAATTTAGTTTTATCTACATTTAATTAAATTCTATATGAACAAAAATAATTTTCTAAAATTTGCAACATATTTTGCATACCTTCTATAATAGTGGAAATCAAGGCAACATCATCT